>JARHVA010007631.1:630000-638652 GCA_037957365.1 Torreya grandis | reverse complement strand
AGATCTTTGTCTCCAAACAATCCTGTCGATTTTCATAAATTTCGATGTGGAATCTTACACTCGCAATTAAATTCATGCATCCATAAGCCGACATTAGATAACTGTGTAAGATCAAAACAGGGATCTCGAAGGTTGTGAGAACACTAACATCAAATCATACATTGAATGATTGTCAAAAATATTTAATGTTTATTCTTAAAGATATAAGACATTAAAATTATTATCCACAATTAAAAGTCCTATATATTCATATAAGAAATACTCGGAATTATACAGAGACCTCTGTTATCTAGATGGCAAGCTTTCATCAAAATCTTTAATATTCATATGGGAAATATATTAAGAAAGACACAACAGCCCTCTGTACATTTAATGGCAACCACACAAAAAGGCCTAAAGGCCTTTCTCTCTCTCTAATCTTCTTCTCTCTTACAACTTGAACGCTATGATTTATCCTTGTCTATTTACTTTATTTAATTCATATCCTCATGCTCCGTAGACTTATCACTCCATAACAACTTGTTATAATTGCTCTCAAACCTCCCAAAAGCTTTCAACGATTTATAACTTGTTTCAAACATATCTAATTTGTTTCCTTATATGTTAAAGACCTCTCAGTAGACCTTAAAACAACTCATAAACCATTAAAATTATCCATTAGGCTATATGAATAATTCAAATAACAAGTGTTTGGAGGCAAACCACTCCAAGACATCTATACAAACTTCCAAGGTCTTCGTGAGGCTTATTTTGACATAGAATGACCATTTCAAATACTAGGACAAACTTATAGTGATGCTTCTGCATCAAATTCCCATACTTGAATGTTTTTATGAGCCCCTGCTCATGTGTACTTGTCCTTGCTCTATTTGTTGCAATTGAAAACCATTCATTGTTCTCTGCCTCAACTGTCTCTTTATATTGGTGCACATTTTCCATAGCACCACACTTAGGTCTTTTCTTTGGCATCCCTATTATTGGCATACCTACACAAAACACAAAATTGTTAAGAAAAACATATACAATCTTCTTTTTATTATCCCTTGAAGGCATATGCATTATTTGTCCTTGTGTCTACTACTCATAGTGTCCATTTGTCTTCATATTGATCTCTATTGCCTTTTCTTTGTTGTGTTTCCATCTTAACTACCATTCTCTACCCTAGTTTGCAACATTGTTCACTTTCTCCATACTCTTAGTTGTCTGTACTTCTTTGCACCTTTGTTAATTATCCACTTCACTCATTTTCTTTATTTTCTTATCATCTACTATCATAAGATTGAGTAGTTCTTCCATGAGGTATATTTTCTTCTTCTCCCATTAGTATTTTTTCTTATGGATAGTACAACATGGGATCCAAAGCCAAATTTATCTTTTCTTTGGAGCTAACATATTGTTCATGTAATTCATATTTCAAATACTCCTTGTTGTTTAAACCTTTAAATAGGTTTAATAATTGTTCATCTTCACTTATTGCCATACCTTTAAATTTAGATATGATGTGAGAGATAAAAATGTGAGACTTAATTATATCTCCCTCCTCCTTTGCTAACATTATTATCCATCTTTTTATCTTCTATCTTTTACATTTCTTAGCAATTTGATAAATTGGCCATTTAACCATCTTCATTAACACATACCCCTACTAACTATACATGGATTCTTCCAAAATCTACTACAAACTTGATAATCTATATTTCATCATCTTTATTTCTTCTTCGAAGTATTTCTCCCTTTGTTTTCTTATCCTTTCTCTTTATTTATTTCTTATTTATCTATTCCATTACTCTTTTAACAAGATCCTCACCCATGTTTTTTTCACCTTGATATTTTGGTTCCCTTAGGTCCTTACCTAGGTCTTTTGTACCCTAGTCTTTTGGTGCCTTCAATGGTTTCACTAAGCCTCACACTGATTCAATGACTTGAAATAATCTTCTCACTTAAACAAATTCAAAAAATCACAAATCCAAGCTACCTCACCTTGGATTTTCCTCTAGAGCATTTACTATGCTCTCTCACTCTTTTCTTTCTCTTAAAATTTTTCTTTTCTATCATAATAGGCTATGAAACTTCCTTTATTCTGATCTCTTCTCAAAACCTCAATATTAAAACAAAAAATTCAAATATATTGATTGAATTTTTTCAAACACTAATACATATTTTGACCTTTTTATTTTTTATTTTGAAATATGTATTGAATTTTGTTTTAATAATGATATTCCATTAGTTTATTGGTTATAATATTAATTGAGGATATGATTTCATTCTGTTAGGCTTTCTCTAAGAATGTTCCCTCTTTTAAAATTTAGATGAGTTTTCATTCATGATCAAATGTAAGCAACCTTTGTTTTTATCATTCATTCCTCTTAACCATGATCCTCCAAGAGCAACATTGTATGTACTTATATTAGAGCTAATGTTAAAATTAAGATGAAACTCTTTTTAATAAAATATTACTTGAAACTTAGTTGATTTTAGACATGATGATGATGTTGTCTCTTGATGTATCTATAAAATTTATACACAAGAGATAAAATAAATTATACAAAATACAAATTTATTTATTGATAGTCGATAATCTTGTCACCAGTAAATTTATTTCCACGTATGTGAGAAATGATAGTGAAAGAATCATGAAATGAAGAAAATATTCTAATTTGACTATTTTGGCACTATACTTATAACATTAGCTTTACTATTCCTCTACTGAATATTTTTAGTTAAACACCCTTTCTTAAAAATAATGACATTTATTAAAGACATTAATGACAACATACATCTTTCTTTCTTCTTTATTTTCATGAAAATGATGTCCTAATCACGTTTACAAGTATAACTTAAGTCCTTTATAAGTTTTATCTCTACATCATTCTCCTCTAGTTGAAAATAACTCAACTCTTATGAGTTTCCATGATTATAATCTTGACATTTATACTTTTCAATATTTTTTAGATCCCACTCTAAAATCCTCTAAAATTGATATACAATTTTTTGTCCCTATTTGATTTAATGGCTTTAGGAACACCATGAAATCTCACAACATCATTTTAAAAATGTACTACTACTCTAATGGCATCATTGGTTTTCTTACATGTAATAAAATAAGCCATCTTAAAAACCCTATCTATAACAATAAAAATTAAATAATTACTTCTCTGTGTTTGACAGTAACAACACAAATTCCTTACTAAAATCTAACTATGGTCCTCTTAGAATCGATAATGGCATGTAAAACCTTGTATTATTTACGTGGCTTTTAGCCACTTGGCATATTCTGGATCTTTAAACATACCTTGCCACATATATTTTCATCTTTGTCCAAAAATAATTATTCTCCAAAAATTATTTGTGTGACTAAATAAGGGGATAAATTTGATATTTCCATTATTAATGAGAGAGCCTAATGATTTATTTTGTAAGTCTTCTTTGCTACCTTTCCACCTAGAGTGATTATGCAATTATACGACTATGTTATTTTTATGCAGCTAATGATTGATCCTAATGCCTAATAATGTTTTCTTTGACTTGGTTTTTGAGTGTTTCAAACTTAGATTGTGAATTATCTTAATGTAAGGTATGTAAATTATGAAGAATAACATATATTTTATCCGTGTGATTGGATAAGTTCCCAAGTTCATTTTCAATGAGACATTGAATCATTTATAAATGAATTTAATTGAATAATTTCTCATGACACCAATATCTTATAATTATGGGTTCACCCTAAGGATGGGTTTGATTTTTTAAAATAGTTATTGTTGGGAGTTGGTGATTTCCACTAGCTCAAGTTATGCCTCCAATGTCTTAATGCTTATTCAAATGCATAAAGTTCAACATCATAAGTATAATATTTTGTTCTTACCTCATTCAATTTCTCATTGAAATATGCTATTGGTTTTCCTTTTTGACTTAGCATAGCACCAATTCCCACAAATGAAGCATCACAATCAACCTCAAACACTTTGCTAAAATCTATTAATACTAAAATTGGCATTTTTGTAATATTTTTCTTCAAAATTTCAAAGCTTTTTGTGGCTACTCTATTCCATGAAAATTCTTTCCCTCTCATGCAATCTATTATTGGTGCCACAATAATACTAAGTGTTTTAATATTTTTTTTTGTAAAAAGTTACTAAACCATGGAAACTTCTTACCTCTATAATTTTTTTTGGAATAGGCCACTCAAAAATCACCTTTATATTTTATTCATCCATTTTTACACCATCCACTAAAACTAAAACTCACAAAAGTACCAAAATGTTTTGTATAAACCTACACTTCTTCAAATTTACATACAATATCTATTCTCTTAACAATTCCATTACCATTCTCAAATGGTCTAAGTGTTCTTATTTAGTCTTACTAAATATAAAAATAAACAACCACAAACTTATTAATATATTCTCATATCAATGTATTCATCACCCTCATAAATATGCTAGGTGCATTAGATAATCCAAATAGCATCACCATCCACTTAGATAAGCCATCCCTCGTCTTGAATGTAGTTTTCCACTCATCTCCTTCACAAATTTGAATATGATAATAACCACTCCTTAGATCAATCTTTGAAAAATATTTTTCTCTTGCAAACACATACATCATATCATGTAAATGAGGTATAATAAACCTATACTTCATTGTATTTTTATTAATTGATCTACTATCCACACATATTCTCTATCATCCATGTTTCTTTAGAGTTATCAAAGTTTATGTTCCATAAGGACTCATAATCTCCCTTATCACCTTATTCCTTAATAGTTTTGTAGCATGTTTATTTAAATATGTATATTATATTAGACTTATCTTATAAGCTACTTGACTAGGCAGATCTGATACTTGAATCAAATCAATGTGATGATGAATATCTCTCTTTGGTGGTGAACCATCAAGTAATTTATTATAAATTACATATGTATATTATTTCAACACTCTTTCTAATTTTATTGGTATTGGCACCATTTATGTTTCTTCATTCTTTGCTACTATTGCAAAACAACTTACTACCTTCATATCTTGGATAATTTTTTTAGTAGAGAGCATACTTTTTTTCTTCTCTTCCTCTTTAAGAGGTTACAAAACTACCTTTGTACCACCTTTCCAAAATGTGTATGCTTTCTTTTCTCCACCATGAATTAATTTTCTATCTAATAATCATGGTCTTCACAATAATGCATGACATGCATCCATCAGAATAACTTCACACCATATTTCATCATTATAACTTTTTCCTATAGAAAACTTGATTAAGCACCTTTTATCTATTATAATTTTATTCCCTTTATTAAATCATGAAATCCGATAAGGATTAGGATGTTTTTCACATTTAAAATTTAGTTTCTCTAGTATTTCTTTGGAAACCATATTTTAACAATGACCACCATCTATAATTACATTGAATACCTCTCCACCCAAAGTACATGTTGTTAAAAAAGTATTTGATCATAGATATGCATCACCACCTTATTTATTATACACATGTTCCTTCCTTAGATAAATCATGGTTATTTTCATCATGATATTCTCTCCAACATCTGCTGGTACAACATTAGTATTTTGCTCTTCTATTTCAACCTCAACTAGATTTAGTCGTGGGTGATCTTCTTGCCTCCTTTCCTAATCATGATAGTGTAGATGCTCAAATTCTCTGTGAGATTCTTCCCCACATATATAATATACATAAAATCTACACTTATTTATAAACCATCCTTGAGCACAACCATAACCTCATCCAATCTGAAATCCTCTTCCTCTTTGTTGGTATTGAAACCCTTACCTATTATCATCTTGCCTTTTTATACCATTTGATGATTCACCTTAATTATTATTAAAGCCACATATGGTGGTATTAAATCCACCTCATCCTCTTATTATATGAGATCTACCTCTTTTTAGAACAATAGATGTCTTTCTAAAATTTTATTTTTGTCTTAAGCCTTCAAAGCTAATTGATAAACCTTATCCATGTTAAGTATTATATGCATGCTTAATTCATCTTGAATAGAAAATTTCAAAACCATTTACATAACTTTCATCCATCTTCTCTTATGTTTCATTGTGATCCACTCATATGGAAATATTATAAAATTTATCTATATACTCTTGTATACTATAAACATTTTGCCTCAAATTCAAAAATCTTATGTATAGCGTTTATGCATAATCCACAGGAAGAAATTTCTCCCTAAAATTCTTCTCCATATTTTTCCCATGAATTAATATTCTCTTTACCTTTTATATGTTTCTCTTTTTATATGTGATTCCACCAAAGCATTGCATGAGTTTTCAATTTTATGCATGTAAAATTTTCCTTCTTGTCTTTTCTCGAGTCTTCCAATCGAAGAACTTCTCCATGTTATTCATCCAATATATCAACACCTCTAGTTTTAAACTACCTCCATAATCTATAACATCAACCTTTATTCCTTCATTTCTTCCTTCTAAAGCTTGAACCATCCTATTTGCTATTGATGGTGGTTGCTCTTGTTGTTCTTCTTCTTGCTGAACTTCTTCATCATGATCTATGTATTCTTTATCACCACCTCATCTTCTATGATAATTGGTGATAACCTTTGTTAATTATTTAACTTGATCCTATAGCTCTTGCATATTCTGGTTCATCTACACAACACTTCCTTATCCTCTCACCATTCTTTACTCCTCTAAGATTTAAACTTGCTCTAATACCATATAATGAACCTGAAAACTATCAAGACAAATAAAATTACTAATAGGCTAAGATATTGAAATAATCCTTATAATTTATTTTTATTGAATGATTTGAAATAATTATAAAACCAATACATGTGTAAATGAGATTAAACTTAGAAATTAGAGCCTACGTACAAAATTTGAAAAAAAAAATCTTAAAAAATGTCAATTTTGAGCAGTCGCTATTTATAGTAAGTTTTACATGCAAGCACGTACAACTATAAAATGTTTAATAAATATCATAAATTCTAAAATTATCCTATGGGATGAAATTTAACTAAATTTGACATCTAGTTCTAAAAATATACAATTTATAAAAATAAAAAATTTCCAAAAATATCATTAAACGTTAATTTAGGGCCCTCAAATGATCATGTTTGGCATCTAAAAAATATCTAAATAAAATCTAATGGGATATAATGCCTTAGGGAAGAATCAAAATTTTTGATACGGTCATTTTAGTGTGTGGAGGAGCTCAAACTGAGTTATGGGTCAAAAGTTATGGCCTCCGAAAGGTTGGCCTACTTTTTTTTGCATCACCAACACTAGGTTTCAAAGCTACTTTGAGTTTTCACGTGTACATGAAGGTCAACAAAGTCAAGGATTAGATCAATATCTTAAGTATAACTAAAAATTGAGAGGATTTTAAAAAATTTATGTCAACATCTTCCCTCTTTTGTGAAAATTGTAAAGTGTAAATCATTAAGGCTAAACCTTTGAAATGGGTCCCAGTACCAAGCATGATGAGTTACCCGTATATGAAAAATATTATAGTAATCAACATAAATAAAATAGTGTGTCAATATATACCAAAAGGATACCTAATAATTAATGAAACTAATTAATAAGTACTAAAATATACTAAAATGTAAATTCATTGGGTGGGCTTATCAAACAATAAAAAACTTATAAAAGTATATTATATGACGTGTTGCAAGGATACCCAAGACAACAACATACAACACCTAATGAAGTAAATATAAAAACATCCCCTTTATTGTGAAATACACTGAGTAGATGAATAAATATCCATGAGTGGTATGAATACAATACTCAAACACCAAACAGATTCTAGGGATGTTGGAACTAATTCAACTTAAGGAGTCAGACATGTTATCAAGGTGTTGAAAAAAGATGAGAAAAATAATAACCTCTAGAAAATGCAATAAGGCACATAGAAATGAGCCTCATATTCTTTGAAAATAAGGGCTCAAGTTTAAGTGTAGATCAAACTAAAAAACCATTATTGAATTTAGCTAACAAAAAAAAAGCCAAATTGTCTCGTATGAGTGGCACAAAAATCTATTAATTTGAACACATAAAAGCTAATATAAGCTAGGAATATTAGATATATTTAACCACAAGGAAAGATCATTATTTTGAGGTTAAATATATGTAAGGAGAGTATTAATTATATACATAAGTGGTACAAATACACCACTTAAATAGCATGCTAAAAAATATATGGAGTTTTATCAATATTTCCATGTCAAAATCAGGCAACTTGTTCCTCAATAGGGTTCAGATGAGGCCATTTTACATACCCTATATAAAATGAAGAAAATACACTGATTTTTAAATAAATAATAACCACACTATTGTGTATAATATGAAAATATTTTAATTTAAAAAGAATTATGCAAAAATGAGAGTTTGGATGGAGGACAGATGAATTATATAGGATATATGCAAAAAATCATAACACTAGAAATGTAGTAAAAATTTAAGTCACAATCATGTCAAAAGAATTTCATGTTCAAGGAACATTGCAAAAACCACAAGTGCATTAGAATGTCTCCTAAGAATAATGTTCATAATAATTAAATACCCTGATGACATTTATACATGCTTCACATTTAAAATTTTAAAAAAGTCTTTCCTCATGCCACCTAATGGCATTGCTGTCCTTACTCTCACATCTCCTTATATTTTTTTCTT
>JARHVA010007631.1:435000-625000 GCA_037957365.1 Torreya grandis | reverse complement strand
ATGTTAGTTTGTAGGAAGTGGTGGTGCAAAGCGATTTGGTAGGGCATGATGCCATTTACATTGGCTAGCATTTTTTATACTATGAAACTCTTGATTTTAAAATTATTTTATTTTGTAATGCAATCCTAGTGTAAACATGTCATAAATTTGAGATGAAGAGCGCATGGATGTGGTATGGTCATTTACCTATTCAATGTGCCTTTCACCTAGTTGATTGATATGTGATGTGGGAGATGTCTGCACAATTCATAATCCTTTTTTAATGTCACCAAAATCCTCTTTTACCTACACATTAGTGAATGTACTTAAGTCTCTTAGGCACTAATGATATTCTGGGAGTTCATTATGTAGCCGTTGTTCTACCCATCTACCTTTGCTCACACCTCTACCACTCTTAGACTACTTCTCCCTTTCCCACATTATATGGCCCCCTAGTGGTGGGTCCTCTCATTTTGTTTACTCTATCTTTACATTTGTAGGTATCTAGTTCAACTGTACATCTCATCCTGTTATTGACGCTTCACTGGTGAAACAGAACAGAGCATGAAAGATAGGATATATAGATAGACAGAGGCTATGGAAAAATATTACAAGGGTAATTAATCTGATTCAAAAATAATATGAGCATCCATAACATGGGTGGCTATACTATCAGCTGCCAACAAATCTGATGCCCACAACTTAGTAGAGGAGACATACCACATATCTACCTAATATCAAAAAGTAAAAGGCTGAACGGTTTCTCAATAAAACCTACTCCTTTTAATACTTTAAAGCTATTAAAACTTTAGAAACCTATTTTACCCCTAAAATAATAAAATTTTCAATAGGTGTCTCATATAAAAAAAATTGCTTCATTCATCAGAAGTGAAAGACTAAGGAGTGATTGGAGAGAGGCTTGTCTGTGTGTTCTACAAAATCTTTAGTTGTAATTCATATTGGGTGGAAATAACATTTAAGAATTAGGCATATTTCAATAAAAGTCTAATCGAATGGATAGTATTTAAGAATAATAAATAATATTATTAATTAGTACATACGAAAAATCCTTTTACCTTTAAAATCAAGATTCTAGAATCATTCGATCATGACACCAAAGGTCTCAGGTTCCAAATGTGGAAAACACTTTTTGGTATGGCCATCACCACAAAAGTATAGAAAGGTTGGAAAATGCACAATATATATTGAGAAAACAAAAAAATTGTTTTGATACTATTTATATAAATTTTATAATATGATGTGGGCACTACCCTATGATCATGGTACGACCTACACAAAAGCAATGACCCATTTAAAAAGGTTGAATGCTTCCTACAAAATCTATATGTACAATTGTCCTTCCCCAATCCCCATTCACTAGGATCCATATTTTTTGCCATTGGATAAATTATATTTTATAATTTGCATCTTAGCATTTTTTATATTTTCTCCATCAAAAGGGCAACAACAGTGTTGCATTAGATTTTTGTAATCTCTCTCTCAATCGCTAAAGCTATAGGTATTCAAATAAGGGGAAAGTAGTTGTGTTTAATTTTTCATGTGCTCATTAATAGCATGTGACAATAAAAGATTATTACCGTTAGGAATGTAACAATCTAGACCCAAAAATAGTAAAATTCTAAGTTTTTTAGGTCACAATCACTCCCACTTACAAGCAATTTAAAGGGTATTTTTCCTAGCAAGTGATGATCATGAGAAAACATGATTCTTAGTTGTTAATATGATGAGGACATGCCACTTGTGGTAGGACATAATTTATTTATATTATAAAAGATGGGTGAGATATTGATAGTCATATAGTAGTGAGTCACTGAATAATAATTGTTAGGGTAGTGGTTTTATTTTAAGTATTATTGTCTATTCCATCAAGAAAAAGTACAAGGATGGAAATGTTGTGTCTGTGTTGCATTAAAAATTGAAACCATATTCCATAAAGTTTTGATTTGGGAAGAAAATAATGAGGGATAATTTGATTGTTTGTAAGAAGTTCCAGGTGGGGAATCACAATGGACTGCTCAATAAATATAATATTGCAAGATTGGATTATTTTTGTATGCAAATAATTCAACATTAAATTTCATCATCAACCGTAGCTATTAAGTACTTAATTTTTTATGGTTGATTTCAAATGATGCCCTTCACACCTAATCATTAACTCTTTTTTTTATTAGAGGACAAATATTTTATTTCTTTATTTCTTTTAGAATTAGGAGTTGGTATTAGGTACAATTTTGTCCTTAATGTTAAGGACTTGGATATATCCATCCAATTAAATTTTTGGATTAGAATTTACCTTCAATATTTATAATGATATTTTTTTTAATAAAAAAATAATTAAATTTGATTGTTAACTTTATATGTTATGAAAAAAATTAATAATTATTATTTTATGACTATTATTCATTTAATATTATATTTGTATTATTAGTATAGCTCATAATAGGATGAGGAAACACTAAAGATAGTTTATATATTTAGTTTATTTTATTTATAATTTTTTATGGTCTATTTAAAATTTCATATCGAATATGATAAAAAATAATGATCAAATATAGTCCCTACATAAATATCTCTTTATGAATCATGGAAATCAACACTCACATAACTTTAACCCCTAACGTTTAACAACATAAATTATATAATAAATCTTAAAACTAATACAAATATAAATTTTAAATGTGAATGTTAGGAGAATCTCTTCTCAAAATTTTATATCAAAATAGATAAATAACCATCAATTATACACTTATGCATTGTAGTTATGTTGAAGTTTTGAGGAAAAAAATAACAAATGTCTAACCAGTAGAACCTAAGATATGTTCTATAGATCTCATTTTTAATACCCTTATTTATATTTCTTTTAGATATATCTAATATAGCATTTGGAAAATAATTCAGATGAAGTTTGTTGATGTCCATACTTATAATATCTAATACAACAAAAACCCTAACATAAAACCCAAATTTAATCTTTCATTATATTTATTAAATAGGAGATTTAAAAATTTAAAATATGTTCTTAAAAATATTGATGTCTTTAAACTTATATATCATAATTACTACTTAAAAATCATAATAATATTGAATAGAGTCTACAAATTTTAAGGAAATTAAATCTTAAAGAATCAAACTTTTAATATAAGAATAGAAATAACACTCTTTTGATTCAACTTACTTTTTAACTTTCATAAAGTTCATCCCCATATTCATAAACAAAGATCCATATTAACCATAAATGAAAATAAAACACTTATACATTCCTTCAATCTTATCTTCCACCTTTGGGGTAACTATTAGTAATAACTTAACATTCAACCATTTTCATGATTCACGTTGTATAATGATTGTGACTACATCTTTGGGATTAATCTTAGTTTGGAATTAAAAATTTGATAATTGTTATGATTGTTAATTCTTGTTACATAGATTTACATAATTTGAAAGCTCATTTCTTCTAGAATGTAAATATTTAACAAATTTCTCGTAGTATTTTTTATTAGCAAAGTTGTGGGATAGATAACCTAACAATTGGCAATGGTGAAGTTGGTACTACGTCAAAAAAAAAGGACATAGGTATATTATATATTAATACATACTACATATAATCATAAAATAAAAATATACATTTCCTCTAGCTTTCTTTACACCTTCAAGGAAATGACTAGTATAGCCCACAATATTAGGCAACATGGGCTGTCAGGCTAACCATCTATAGGTTCTTTGGATATTCAAAAATTACATAAAATGAAAAAATGAACATACCTAGATTGGGATACTCAAGTGCCTCATTTGATAGTTTCAAAGATGGCTAATACCACTGTAACACATTTGGTGTGCGACTAGCCCGATAAAAGTATTCTATCCATAATCCATTGATCTAATCGCTATGAAAATAGTCAAAAGTAGAAACATAATTTTTATTGAAAACATATTAGTCTATATATAAAATTAATTGATTAACAAAAGAATTTACGAAAGTTTAGTTCTTAATAAATATAAAAACTCAATACCATAAAAAGGAATCAAGAATTAATTTCTAAATATACCTTTTAATTCTTAATGTTAAACTAAAAATTTAATTATAGAATAAAAATAAAATCATTCTTTGTCACCATAAAATGGCATTTGTCAATGGGTTTAGATTGCATCAACACAAAAAAAAGGAGTTTATAAAGTTTCACACACTCCAAAAACAAATCAAATCTCAAACCAAAAGAAGTTTGTCCAGTTTGCCACAAGCCAAACCTAAATTTTTTTAAAGTTTCACACAAGCCAAAACAATTTGGTTAAGAATTATTTTAATTCCTTTTAAACAACATATATTTGTAAAATCTTTTGTTTTCTTTCTTTTCTAAAAGATTGTACCATTTCTTTGTCTGATTTTTTTTAGTTGTTTTTAGTATATATTTATTAATCTCTGTTTTATAAGGAATTATAAGAATCATTTAAAATATTAATTTTTACACAATGAACCAATAAAATGCAAGAATTTTTATATTTTAAAAAAAATTAATCAATTTTTATAATTTTTGGACATTAAAAATTACTTTTAAAATAAATTATTTTTTATTTTAATACTTTTTAAACAATATATTTGTAAAATGTTTTGTTTTCTTTCCTTTATTTTTTAAAAATATTTTGTCATTTCTTTGTCTGCTTTTTTTGGAGTTTCTTTTTAGTATATATTTATCAGTCCTTGTCCTACAATGAATTATAAAAATTCTTTAAAATAATAATTCATACACAATGAACCAATAAAATGTAAGATTTTTTATATTTCTAAAGAAATTATTTATTTTTTGGACTTTAAAGAATGTTATTAAAATAAATTATTTTTGATTTTAATGCCTTTTAAACAATATATATTTGTAAATTTTTTTTTTTTCTTTTCTTTCCTTTTTTTAAAAGATTCTGCCATTTCTTTGTCTGAGTTTTTTGGAGTTGTTTTTAGTATATATTTATTAGTGCCTCTCTTCGAAGGAATTATAATAATAATTTAAAATAATAATTATTACATAATGAACAAATAAAATGGAAGAATTTTTATAATATTTAGATTATAAAAAATACTATCAAAGTAAATTATTTTTTATTTTATTGATTACACAACAATTTTTTCATGTGCTTAGTAATATATTTAAAATAAAAAATTAAAATGAAAACTTTAAAATAAACTTATATCCATGTATTTATGAATTTATGTAATTCAAAGATAAGCATACATCATATCCACCACTTCATTTATAAGTTATACAAACTATTTAATTAAACAAGATTACTAAAATCAGTGGCTATTAGCACTGACAATAGTACATACTACTATAAATTACTACATTCATGGAAGCAAGATAGCAAATGACAGTTGACAATCTATTATAAAGAATTCATGGAGGCATATAATAATAGAACATTAATAATACATTGCATATGAATGATAAGAATGCCAATATATTTTTAATCTCCCAATATAAGGTTTTTTTAAAATTCTTGTTTGACTAAAAAATTGCTTTAATCCTCTTATATCATACAAGGGTGAACTATTCAATGATTTAAGCAAGGTGGAAACCTCAAATACATTTATAGGTACTGATTCTTAAGATATTTAATTTTCATATTTCATAGCTTTGAATTGTTTATACTTTATACATTGCTTTAATTATTTGTATCCAATTGACACCTCCACTAATTCACTATCTGGAAAATCTATCTTAACTAAATATTTAGTGAAGCATGTACATTTAATGAGAAAAAAATAGGCCAACCTTCTAGAGGCCATAACTTTTGACTCCTAACTTCATTTGACCTCTTCCATGCACTAAAATGATCATATCAAAAAGTTCATTTTTGCTTTAAGCTACTCTATCCATTTATCTTTGATTTTAATATTTTTCAGAGGCCAAAAATGATCATTTGAGGATCTAAAATTAATGTTTAATTTTTTTTCAATAATTTTCTATTTTTAGAAATTATATATTTTTAGAACCGTAAGTAAACTTTAATTTAATTTTCATTTAATATGCTAATTTTAGTATTTAGGTTATTTTTAAAAAGTTTTAGATCATGAGTTGTTCCATGAAAAACTTTTTATAAATAACAGCTACTAAAAATAGACATTTTTATTTAGATTTTTAAATTTTTTCATGTCAACTCTAAATTACAAATCAAAAATTATCTAAGCATAGTTTGGGTTTGTAATTATTTTAAATAAATAATATGAATCAATTCTAAGTATTCCTTAAAGATCTTGGCCTATTAGTAACTTTATTGTTCATGATAGTTTTCAGGTTCAATATCTGATATCAGAGCCAGGTTCAAATCTTGGAGGAGTAAAGAATGGTGAGAGGATAAGGAGGTGTTGTGTAGATGAACCAAACTATACAAGAGATGCAGAGGAATGTTTAATAATTAATAGAGGTTATCACTAATGATTAGAGAAGATAAGGTGGTGATGAAGAAGACAAATCATAATAAAGAAGTTTAGTAATAAGAAGAAGAGTAAGAGCAGTAACAATCAATGGAAGAGAGGATGGTTCGGGATTTAGAAAAAAAATGAAGGAATCAAGGTTATTATTTTAGATTATGGAAGTATTTTAAGACCATAGGAGTTGATAGATTAGATGAATCACATAGAGAAGTTCTTTGAGTGGAAAACTATGATAAAAAAATATGAAGGTAAAGTTTGCATGCATTAAATTGAAAGGTCATGCAATGATTTGGTGGGATCACCTACAAAAAGAGAGGCAAAAAAAAGGTAGAAAAGATTAATTCATGAGAAAAGATGGAAAATAAGTTGAGGGAGAAATTTCTTCTTATGGATTATTCACAAGTTTTATACAAAATATTTTAGAATTTAATGCAAAAAAATCATAGTATAGAAGAGTATATAGATGAAATTTATAAGCTTTATAAATGAGTAGAGCATGATGAAATAGAATAGCAAATGGTTTTAAGGTATGTAAATAGTTTGAAATTTTCTATTCAAGATGAATTAAGCATGCATATAATACTTGACATGGAGGAGGATTATCAACTAGCTTTGAAGGTAAAATAAAAATAAAGTAGATTTTTTTTTATAAGGACATCTACCAGTCCAAGAATAGGTGAATCCCCTCTAATAAGGGGAAAAGGTGGGTTTAATACCACTAGAGGTGGCATTAATGATAATAAAGGTGAATCATCACATGTTACATAAAAGCAAGATCATAATAGAAAAATGTTTTAATATCAACAAAGAGGAAGAGGATTTCAGAGAAGATGAGGTTATGGTGGTGCTAAAAGATGGATTTTGAATTAGCATAGATCCTATGTCTATTATATATGTGAATAAGAAGGGTATAGAGAATTTGAGTGTCTACACTATCAAGATCAAAAAATGAGGCAAGAAAATCACCTAAGATTAAATCTAGTTGAGGCTGAAATAGAAGAGAAAAATACTAAAGTTTCACCAGTTGATGTTGGAGAGAATTTCATGATGAGAAAAACCATGATCACTCTAAAGATGGATAAAGTGTAGAATAAAGAATGTGGTGATGCATGGTTTTGATCAAATATTTTTTAAATAAGGTATAATTCAGATGGAAAGGTATTCAAAGTAATTATAGATGGTGGTAGTTGTGAAAATATGGTTTCTAAATAAATGATTGAGAAATTGAATCTGTAATATGAAAATCATCTTAACCCTTATCGAATTTCATGGTTTAATAATAGGAATGAGGTTACAGTAGATAAAAGGTTCTTAAGCAATTTTTCTTTTTTAAGAAAAAATTATAATGATGAAATATGGTGTGATGTTATTTCAATAGATGTATGTCATGTGTTATTAGGGAAATAATGGTAATTTGCTAGGAAAGTAGTTCATGATAGAGAAAATAACACATACATATTTTTAAAATGTGGTATAAAGGTAGTTTTGTTACTTCTTAAGGAGGAAGAAAACATAGAAATCATGCTCTATACTAAATAATTTATCCAAGATATGAAGGTAACAGGTTACTCTTATGCACTAGTAGCAAAGAATAAAGAAATAAATATGTTGTCAATACCAATAGAAGCAGTAAGAGTGTTGAAATAATATGTGGATGTTATGCTTGGTGAGTTACCAATGGTTTACTACTGAAGATATTTATTCAACATCACATTGATTTGATTTTCAGATCAGCTCTACCCAAACAAGTAGCTTATAAGATAAGTCCAACAGAACATGTAGAATTAAATAAATAGGTTACTGAATTGCTAATGAAGGAACTGATAAGGGATAGTATGAGTCCATGTTCAACACCATTACTACTAACTTAAAATAAAGATGGAGGATGGAAAATGTGTGTGGATAGTAGAGTAATTAATAAAATTACAATAAAGTATAAGTTTCTTATACCTCATTTATATGATATGATGGATGTGCTTGCAAGAGAAAAATATTTTAATACGATTGATTTAAGGAGTGGCTATTATCATATTTAAATTCATGAAGGAGATGAGTGAAAAACTACATTTAATACTAGGAATGGCTTATATGAGTGGAAGGTGATGCCATTCATATTATCTAATGCACCTATCACATTTATGAGAGTGATGAATATACTGCTACGAGAATATATTGGTAAGTTTTTAGTTATTTATTTTGATGATATTTTAATATTTAGTAAGGCTAAAGAAAAACACTTATAGCATTTGATAATGATAATGGATTTTTATGAAAGGAGAAGTTGTATGCAAATTTGAATAAATACAAGTTTATGAAAAATAGTTTGGTATTTTTGGGATTTGTAGTTTCAGCAAATGGTGTGAAAATGGATGAAGAAAAGATAAAGAAAATTGTTGAGTGGCCTATACCAAAAAGCATTATAAAGATAAGAAGTTTCTATGGTTTAGCAATTTTTTACAGAATATTTAAAAAAAAATTGAGTAGTATTGTAGCACCAATAACAAATTATATGAGAGGGAAAAAGTTTGCATGGATTAGAATAGTGATAGAAAACTTTGAATTTTTTAAGAAAAATATTAAAAAAATACTAATTTTAGCATTATCAAATTTTAACATAGTGTTTGAGGTTGATTGTGATGCTTCACTGGGGGAACTAGTGCTATGTTGAGTCAAGAAGGAAAGCCAATAACATATTTTAGTGAGAAATTGAATGAGGTAAGGAAAAAATATTCTACTTATGATGTTGAAATTTATGCAATTATACAAGCATTGGGCATTAAAGGCATTACTTAGTGCATAAAGAATTTATTTTATTTATTGATCATGAGGATTTAAAGTATGTGAATACACAAAAGAAGTTAAATAGTAGGCATGCAAAGTGGGTTTATTTCTTTTAGGGGTATAATTTTGTGATGAAACATAAATTGGGAAAACATAATCAAGTTGTTGATGCATTGAGTAGGAAAGTAAAATTATTAACTAGTATGGTGACTGAAGTAGTTGGATTTGAAGTTATCAAATAATTATGTAATACTGATCTATATTTAGGAAAGATAGTTGAAAAATACATGAATCCATTAGTAGGTGACACTAATATTATTCATGATGAGTATCTTATAAAATAAGGTTATCTCTTCAAAAGGAAACAATTATACATTATAGTCGGGTCCCTATGAAATGATATAATAAGAGAATTACATAATGGTGGTTTGGCTGGACATTTTGGTAAGACAAAGACAATAGCTTTGGTGGAGGAAAAGTAATTTTGGATAAAGATGAAGAGAGATGTGGGAAGGTATGTTTCAATATGTATAATATGTTAGGTGGCTAAAGAACATACACAAAATACTGAACTATACATGCCATTACTAGTTCCAAGAGAGCCATGGAAAGATTTCAGTATGGATTTTGTATCGAGATTGCCAAACACACAAAAAATTAATGATTCAATTTTTGTTGTTGGAGATATACTTTTTAAAATGGTTCATTTCATTGTAATTAATAAAACTAATGATGCCATTAGAGTTGCAAAATTATTTTTTATGGATATTGTAAGATTCCATGGTGTTTTAAAAACTATTACTTCAAATAGGGGCATAAAATTTCTGACATTTTTGGAGGACTTTATGGAAGAATATGGGTAGTAAGATACAATTTAGTAATTTATATCACCCACAAATAGATGGATAGATAGAAGTTGTGAATAAGAGCTTAGAAAATTTATTGAGATGCATATTGAGAGAGAAGTCAAAGCAATGGGACTTGACTTTACCACAAGCTGAATTTGCATATAACAATTTACTGAATAGATCAATAGAAAAATCACCATTTAAAATTATTTTTAGAAAATATCCTGTTTATTTTAAACTTGATACAATTGCCAATTGTAGATCAAACTAGTGATGATGTAAAAGTGTTTGTGGAGCATATAAAGTAATTGTAAGGAGTGAGAAGAAATTTGTAGAAAAGTAATGAAAAATATAAAGCATCAACATATGTCAGAAGAATATCCAAGGTATTTTAAGGATATTTAGTAATGGTTTACTTGAAGAAAGAGAGATTTTCAAAAGGCACATACAATAAGTTAAAGTATAATAAAATTGGACCATGCAAAATTGTGAACAAAATCAATGACAATGCCTATGAGGTAAGTTTATCATAAATTTTTTATATTATTATATTATTTAATGTTTTAGATTTATATTAATTACATGGAGAAGATGGTCAAGATGACAAAGATGAAAAAGTAAATTGGGATCAGCAAGTTGCAAATAAGAAGAAAGAAAAAATAGTGTAGTTTTTGGATATGAAGACAATGGGCACAAAGCTAGGGAATTATAACTCGTATTTGGTGCAGTGTGAAAGATTTTATTAAGAAAACACTTGGATTATATAATGAGAGATCAATAAGATTGACAAATAAAAATGATAGTAGTACAATTAGGGCAACTCGCACGAGTTGAGTTGTTTATAATTAGAGGAGAATGATGCATAAAAAATAGGCCAACCTTTCAGAGGCCATAAATTTTGAAACGTAACTCCATTTGACCTCTTCCACATGCCAAAATGACCATATCCAAAAATTTGATTCTTCCCTAAGCCACTCTATCCACTTATATTTTATTTTTATATTTTTTGGAGGCCAAACATGATAATTTGAGTGTCTGAAATTAATGTTTAATAATTTTTTCAACAATTTTCTATTTTTAAAAATTGTATATTTTTAAAACCAAAATTCAAACTTAGTTGAATTTCATTCCATAGGCTAATTTTAGTATTTAGGTTTTTTTAGTAAATTTTTAGATCCATATGCGATTACATGCAAAACTTACTATAAATAGCGGCTACTAAAAATATATATATATTTTTAGATTTTTATTTTTTAATTTTTGCATGTCAACTCTAAATTCTGAACTAAAGCTTATTTAAGCATGGTTCAAGTTTGTAATTATTTAAAGCAATCAATATGAATCGATTCTAAGTATTGTTTCAATATCTTAGACTATTGATAAAAAATTTATTCTTGATAGTTTTGAAGTTCATTAAAAAAATTTAACCATGTTACATGAATGTGTTTTTTTAGATAATCTCCAAATAATATATTTTGTATCATTTAGAGTCACACGACCTCAAAAATCAAAAACTGTAATGAAAATCATTTAATTTTGGTCGCATACTCACCTCAAATGAAATGTTATCTCATTAAGTGCCAAATTTTGTGCTTAAGTTTGTCACTGCTCTTGAAATTCTCCATATCCAATTCTTAAAAAATACACATTTGCTTTTAAGTAATTTAATGTTAAAATTATGTTTAAGATGTGAGAGAATAGATTACTACCCTACAATAAAGGGTGTGAAAGATTTCGTCATTAGTGGTGAAAAATGTGGCAGCTCAGACAATGCAATCTGCTCTCTCAAAGTGTTTGGTGTGTCTATTACAAGCGATCCAACATGGCATGCATTAACCACACGAAATGTCTCGCATTCATTGAATGGCATTTTAGGCTACAACTTTCAGCCCACAAATTGAATCTATTGAGCGATTAGGCAGTTTTATCAAGTGAAAATAATTCATATTTGAAATTATATTCAATTAGATAGGTAGGGCTCATAATTATTTTTTAAAGATGAGATAACAATAACATATATTTATTACAGTTTTTATGATGAAATGATAAACATTTATTATTTTTTAATTCAAATGAATTATCTATAAACACCAAAATTATATCGTTGATTTATTTCTAAGTTAAAGTTATATAAAAATAATAATTTCTTTTCATTATTTAATTTAACTATTTTGATTCCCTTAAAAAGAAATATAAAGGCATATGATAACATTTCAAGTTATGTATGTTATTAAATATATTTTATAATATTATTTATTTAAATATATATAAATGATTCTTTATTAATATTAATTTATATGTAAATAATTATTTTAGCATAATTTATGGCAAAGAAATAGTGTAAGTACCAATTGTAATTTAATTTATATATTAAATTACATCATCATCATCATCATCATTATTATTATTATTATTATTATTATTATTATTATTATTATTATTATTATTATTATTATTAATGTCAATATTATAAACATTTAATTATGCATTTTTCAAACATTTGAATTTTAAAAATTCATAACATAAATAATTAAAGTGTATGTAATTATTTCAATTCTTCATAAGTTTATTTTTTATTTTTCTTTTTTCTCAATAAAAACTATCTACACATTTGTGATGTAAATGCAATTAATTACAAATTTTTATATAAATTTAATATATAAACTTTGGAAAAAAAAGAAAAAAATAAATAAAAAACTCACTATCAATATAAAAGTAAGGACTAACCTACACAACTCTTATTTTAATAAGAGCATGAAAATATAAAGAGAATTTGACTTTTCAATTTTAATTTATTAATTAATTATTTGATGTAAGGATTATAGCTTAAACAAAATTTGAACATAAGTTTATGAGCAAACTTTTCAATCTATAATTTATGTTTGCAATAAAATTTAATAACTATTAGCTCATGATGATCAAATTTAAGTGTACGTTAATAATGAAGATAAATAAAAATTACTTATTTTGTTATTGAATTAGAGAACCTAATTTTTATAGAGGATTTCACCTTTCTCTTCTATGAGCAATTTATTTATTTATGTTACAATCAAAATCTCTTAGTAACCATGTGATGATGAAATGATAGAATCTCTTTTAAGTATACATTAGTAGTGGAGACAAATAAAATATTATTTATTTTATTATTTAATTTAAGGATTATATTTTAGATGCGATTTGGTCATCTTTTTATAAGCAATTTTTTTATATAAGTTTTTATTTTTATTTTATATTTGCAATTAAATTTTATTATTAAGAATTAATTTATGTGATGATAAAATTTAAATCTAAATTAATAATAAAGATATATAAAAATTATTATAATAAAATAAAATATTCAATTTATATCAAATATACCATTTCATTTTTAAGTAACAAATAGCCATGTTAATAAGGTGAATTATAATAAATATGATTCATTTTTCTAATATTTTTATAGTCTAGCTTTTTACTTCACTTATAAATAAAGTGGAATTGTTATAAACATACATAATTTTAAATAGTGAGATAAAATCCTCAACTTATAGATCACATGATGTAAAATTTCCACAACACACGATCACATAAATATTAACCATTTTAGAATGAAATTTATGATGATTATAGCCCATTACTTCGGGCTTCTCATGCTCCAACTTCTTATCTCATTAAAAAAACTTTTGGTATTGATATTACATTAAAAACCATCTCTTTCTATAATTTTTTATTTGTTTAAGATTACTATCAACATATATTTTCAAAATAATGAGTATTATAATGGATCAAAATATTCAACTTCTAAGGTAACATTGAAATTATATCACTAATTTATTTCTAAGTTAAAGTAAGTTCTATATAAATTTTTATTTCTTTTCAATATCTAATTTAATTATTTTGATTACTTTATAAAAATGAATATAATAACATTTCAAGTTATTTATATTTATTAAATATATTTTATAATATTATTTAGTTAAATATATATAAATTTTTTTAAAATAATATCGATTTATATATAAATAACTATTTTAACATAATTTATGATAAAGAAATAATTTAAGCATTAATTGTAATTTAAATTCTATACTAAATTACAATATTATTGTTATATAATTAATGTAAATATTACAAACATTTAATTTTGCACTTTTCAAATATTTGAATTTTAAAAAGTCATAATCATAATAATTAAAATATATGTAATTATTTCAATTCTTCATATATATATATATATAGAGAGAGAGTTGTGATGTAAATGCAATTAATTTCATATGTGTGTGTTAAATATATACTTAAAAAAATAACAACTCTGAATATAAAGGCAAGGACTAACTTACATAACTCTTATTTTAATAGTAGTGTGAAAATATAGACAGAATTTGACTTTTTTTTTTAAATTTATTAATTAATTATTTGATGCAAGGATTATAGCTTAAACTGAAATTTGAACATCTCTTTTATGAGCAATTTTTTCATTCTATAATGTATGTTTTCAAGAAAATTTATTAAGTATTAGCTCACGATAATCAAATTTAAGTGTATGTTAATAGTGAAGATAAATAAAAAATGACTTATTTTATTAGAGATCCTAGTTTTTATATTGGATTTGGCCTTCTCTTCTATGAATAATTTATTTATTTATTTTTTCATATAATTTAAGTTTGCAATCAAATTCTCTTAATAAGCATGTGATGATGAAATGATCGAATCTCTTTTAAGTTTGTATTAGTAGTGGATAAAATATTAATTACTTTATTATTTAATTTAATGATTATATTTTAGATGGGATCTGGACATTTTTTAATAATCAATTTTTTTTTATATAAATTTTTGTTTTTATTTTATGTTTTCAATTAAAAATTTTTATTAAGAATTAATTTGTGTTATGATAAAATTTATATGTATTTTAATAATAGAGATATATAAAAAGTATTATAATAAAATAAAATCTTTAAGATATAAGATATATGATTTCATTTTTAAGTAATAAATAGTGGTGTTTGTAAGGTGAATTATGATAAATATAATTCATTTTTTTTTAATATTTTCTTTGTCTAAATTCTTATTTCACTTATAGGTCAAGTGGAATTGTTATAAACAAGCACAATTTTAAATAGTGAAATGAAATTCTCAACCTATGGACCACTTGAAGTAAAATGTCCACAACACATGACTACATAAACATTGCCCATTTTAGAGTGAAAGTCATGATTAGTATAGCCAATTGCTTTGGGCTTCTCATGCTCTAACTTCTTATTCCATTGGGAAAAAAATTGCATTGATATTACATTAAAGACCATCTCTTTATATAATTTTTTATATATGTACAATTATTATTAACTTTTATTTTTAGAATAATGAGTATTATAATGGATCAAAATATTCAATCTTTAAGAAATTACCACATGGTTTTAAAATAGTAGTAACAAGATAATAATTTTTAATTACAATGTTAGGCATTTACTTATCAGATTGAACATTATATTTCATACATGATCAACATTCCACAATGGATGTTTGAGGATGAATACGATTGTATCAACTTGATTCTAATGCATGGTGTGTATTAGAGTGATCACATCTTAGAAGTAGAGAGTGGTTGATGGTGAGCTAATGTTGTTGGTGACATGGTGAGAGATACATAAGGGTGTGTGGTTAATAAATTTAAATAATTATGTAGCTACATTTATTTCCTATGCTAGAAAATTTATTGTGTAAATATGCATGTTAATACATTAAAATTCATTAATATTTTTTGTGGTGGATTTAAGTTTGTATGTAATAATGTAGATGCTCATATGATGTGATATTATCCCAAATTAATGTGGAGTTAATAGCATGCTAATAAAATCTAATATGTATATGAGCTTACCATCTACAAAATCAAGTTTGATATTACATTGTGATAGTTTATTTGAGGATTTCAAAATGAGGGATTTTATACATCTATATTATAGTCATAGAGAATATGTTTCATGTGAAACCACATGGAATTTATTTATTTAGAGATAGAATAATTAAAATTAGGATCTATCTTTTGAATAACACAAAGAATTTTTTATGTTTGCATTAGTTTTTATAATATTATATCGAATCTTTGGCTTATTATTAACAAATATCTTTTAATGCTCATTATTGTTAATTCATTAGAATTTGATAAAAATTATAATATTTTTTTTTGGTTTTATAAATTATAATAAGTTATTTATTAGATAACCATGTGGACAAGTTCAAGTAGGATTTATCCTCAGAACAACATAATGTAATAAGTTTTTCATTATTTTCTCCTAGTACGTTCATACTAAAGAACCTTTAATTGTGTAAAGCTTCCCTATTTTATCTTCTTTCCATATTAGTCATATGGACATCAGATCTATATGTTTGAATTATTAAAGGATCAACCCAAGAGACTAATTTTTCAAGTTATAAGATAAGTCACTATTGTAATTATTTTTCACGTATTTCATGATTCACACACCATCTGACACATATGGAAGAACTACATCAGTCTGAGGCCCTTTTAGGAGAATTGGTTATGTAGGTAGTGATCACTAATAGATAGGTCTTTAGGGTTAGCTCGACACTATGTGCACACTAACCCATTTCCCCTAAGGTAAACATGAATATGAAGAACTATGGTTTTGACATTTTATGAGGATCGATAGTTCATGACCCATATCTAAATTCACCAAAGCAAATTTGAATATAAACCTAGAAGTATCCAAGTGGTCACATCCTCTTACAATAGGTATTTTATATAGGACACATGCATCAAACTCAAATAGTAGCATCGATGCAACTAACCTAGGTTGATGCAAGTGTCCAGAGCTCGAGAGGCACTTAATCTAGTATCTAATGACTATTTCAGAACCATCTTTTAGTTTGTTTTCTATTTATTTGATATCCAACACTATTTTATAATCATAAATATCTAATTGCATTACTTATTTATTTTTTCCTTAAATAGTTTCCTTACACTTTCTATATTTAGCCTATTTTTAGATTTAGAAATTTAGTGTATGTTTATATATAATTTCACACCTATTTGGTGTATAGATTTGATTACCGCAATTGTGTATTTTAATTTATATATACCTATTTAATATTCTAGGTAACCCTAATCTATAATCCATTTTATTATTAAACATTTGGTGAACCTAATATTTGAACATCAAACCCTAGGAAAATTAGGGGTTTATAATGTTTGTTGTTACTAATCCCTAATTAAAATAATTTTAAAGTCATGTTCCCCATATATGTATCTTTTTAAATTATTTCATGGTCCAATACCTTATAGTGGTTATTACCTATTATATCTCATGTCTGGTTAAATACATGCAATCTATAAGGGATTCAAAAACTACAATCCCACATACTCCTTTTTTACTAATGTTTATAATGAGATTTTATCTTTCATTACAAATTTCCAAAGGGAGTGCATGAAATAATTATCCTCCCTAGGTCATGTTACTGCCTAGTCCAAAGATAGTACTATAAAAATCTCACTTTTGGACTTGCTACACCATTCAACCCATTAAAATGATATCCTTTTGGATGTATTACATATGACCCTACTTCATTACAATATTGAGCCACCATATGTGGCCTTTGTCTCAAACTACATAAAATGGACCAAACATAATATATCCTTTAAAAATGAGTATTTACGACCTTGATATCTTATAAATAGCTATTTGCCACCCTATATCTAGGTGTGTGTTTACAACAAATAAATAAAATGATGTCTTGTAGAAAATGGTTCAAGACTTAAAATTTACAATATATAATATCTTTCCTTAATTGGAATTGGACCTTCAATTTTAGAACCATTTAATATGAGCTTCAATGGAATTGATAATATTTTAAGACATGTATTATGGTAAATGACATTGAATATTACCATGGGTCTCTGTACATTTCCCACTTTGCACAAAGTTATGCCTAATGATTTGAGCTATAACATTCTTTTTGGATGACCATGGATACATGATATGTATGTGGTTCTCTATAAATTTCATGCATGCCTAAATTTTATTCATCAAGGATTCACTTGCACATGTCTAGTACATAATGATCCCTTCAAATAATGTGCAATGTTATAACAATGTGATAATACTACACCATAATCATATAATCCTAATTTTAATTCTTAATATTTAATAAAATATGGATACAAGGGACAAGGGTTGGGTAAAAATTAGCAAAGCATAACTCATCTTATTGCTCCTATAAATAATAAAAACTGATGAGTTTTTGGTTTTTCAAAAAAAACTACAACACACAAACATATCTCTTATCATGGATAATATTGATTGATTTGATGACTATGATTATGACACTCTCCAAATTTCAACCAAATAATGGTAAAAAATTAAATACTCTTGTATCCTTCCAACTATCAAAGAAACTAATCTCAAAGCCTTATATAGCAATAACTATTATCGATTTAATTAGGACCACGATCCCACCATTTTAAGATATGATTTGATCCTTATCAAGGAATATAAAGAGACTTTACACATACTTCTTAAACCACCATAATACAATTTTGGTTTTTGACATTTTTAAAAATATTGATACAAAGGCCACTAATTGGTTAAACATGATTAAGGTACAACACAACCTATTGTTCCTTAAAATAATATACATAAAAAAGCCTAGGATTTTTAGAAAACTACATGAGTCACAAATAAATAAATTCCTATAAGTATGACCTTAATGGACATTTTACCACACAAGTGGGTATATATGACCAATATGTTCATTCATTTGATCATCAAAAATTTAGACAAATACATAAACAAAAATTATGAATGATTTTCATATAACTTATAAGGGGGACATGCATTCAATCAAATTAATTCATACTATCTTAATTCCCATAGTCCCAAACAATATTCCAGTTGTCAAAGGTGATGGTTCCCTCCTAAATTTATTGAAAATAAATTCTATACCAAAAAAGGGACCTTTATCAAAGATTTTTCAAGATCAAATTTTAATACCAAAAGTAAATGAAACAAATTATTCCAATGGTTCAAGATATTCAAATAATTTACAAAAATTATCAAAGTTCCAAGATCTCATACCACTACTGAATTTCCATATATTTAGTGATCATGAACTTGCACTTGTTATACATGAGGATGACGGTATTCATATCCCTGTATTCAAGAAAGGTCTTGGGTTGGAATTAATCATAACACCTATGGCAAACACTAGACTATTCCAATGGAAAATCTTATGTCTATGATGACCACTATTGGATATCTTCAAAAGTAGGTTTTTATACTTCAAATGCAAATCAATTTCCATTATAATAACTCACATGTAATCTCATTTAATAATCAACACCTTGAAAAATGTATACTTGAGTATCCTTATCCATAAGGTTTTGTGCTACCATATTTACCTCTTTTTGAAACACGTAAAGATATATTTGAGCAAATGATATGTTATGTACATTTTATTGGTTAATGGGAAAAATATGAAAACTTTTACTAAAGGTCTTCCATGCAAGCATTTCAAGTGAGTCTCAAAATTAGTCCTATATTTTACAAAAGGGTTCCTGAACCATTTTTTTATAATTGGAAGATGCATTATTAATGGATTTCAATATCTATAAGGTGCCAATAATTACATTATAACATTTTCACAATTTCAAATAGCATGATGATGAGTCCCTTCAAGATTATACTATTCAATTAAAAATTGCATCATATGAGCTCACATTTAGACCCTCAAATTTAAAATTGCAATTTATATTTAGTAGAGGCATTTTTCCCCCATTAAAGGAAAGAGTATTACATAAAAAAAACTATGAGTCATTTACCCATTTATATAATGATGTGCACACATATGCTTCCTTCATAATTACTCATTTAAAGGAACTTAACATATTTACCTCTAAATACAAAAGTTTTTATCACTCGAACAAAGGAAGGAGATAGATTACCTAAGGAGAATTGTGAAAAAAAATATGTTTTTTCTAGTCTTTATATGACCAATTTGAAAATGTTACTTAACATCTAGCCAATCCAAAATCCATGCCTTATACAAGAATCTCAAAGTGAACGACACAAAATGCATCCATGCCAACAAGATTTAACAATTCCCTTATACATGGGTGGTATTTATTTTTGACATAATCACATTAATCATACATAAAATAAAACCACGTGTAATATAAGATGTTTACAAACAATGGATTTGATCTAAAAATTAAAAAACAAATGAGGTTGGAAAGACTCCTTAAGAAATATTAAAATACAAACTAATTGTGGTATTCAAGTAATTCAAACATGAGTTTGGGTTATGCCTACCACATCTCCATATGCATTCACACTAGGAAATCTTTGGAAATCCTAAATGGAAGCTAAAATTAATCGGAAGAATCAAGGTATTTATTTTTCTCATGAAGGAAAATTAATAAATATTTAAAATGATATCATTACTTCTTCTATTAGACATGTAAAATGTGAGGAAGAACATGTTATGTACCTTTTCAACCTTGAGGTTGTTAAGCTTGAGTGGGGAGATACCTATGACCATCCCTTGAATGAGATCATAGATTAGTCTCTTGAGATCATATATTAATCACTTAGGTGATATATATATATATATATATATATATATATATATATATATATATATATATATATATATATATATATATATATATCATTCTAAAAATATGATAAAAATAAGTAGAAACACTCAAAAATCCAAAAATATGTTTAGCACCTACTTTTTTTTTATTGGCTCCTTATCACACATGTGTTAGTTTAATGTTAATGGATTGCATATTTAGTTACTTATACATACACACGTGTGTCACACTTATATTTGAGTGTGATGTAGGCATACACAAATACATACTGTATTCTTATTTCAAATGTTGGGCCTTCCATCTACTCATGTCATGCATACATTGAGGGCGTATGTTTCTTTGATCTTAATAAACACAGGTTATATAGTTTGATGATCACATTTCATTATCATGTAGGATATTACATATGTAATTACACATGAATTTATCCATGATTATATCAACATAAGGTAATTTATATGTTAAACACTTGACATTTTTTACTAACACATTTTATCCATGGGATACTATGGCATTCTTATTCTAGTTTTCTTGCTTTCCTTTATCTACTTGATTGAGTTTCTTGCCTTGATATTATATTACTTGTTTGAGCATTTGAGTATGATTGTTTATTTATGCTCCCATGCTTATGTATGAATTTTTTGACATGTGAAGATGTCATTGTGTGTTGTATGGACATTTGAATATGTCAGATTTGATTTTATAGGCATTTAATTATGTCATGTCCCGTTGATTGTGTGGCATTTGAATATTCCCCTTTTATGTGGTCTCTTTGGACCATTACCTTTTTAATTACTTTCGAGTCATATTGTGTGTGTGTACTTGTTTTCTTATTGAGATTATATTGTTACTATCTAGACTTTTCCACCATCTTTATCATGCATATTAGGCCTTTATATGTTCACATTAGTTCTATGTGTCTATTTAATTCTCTTATGCATTAGGCTCCCCCACTCTTTTCGTTCCTAGATGATGTTTTGAAATCTCCAAGGAAATACTTATTAAAAACTTGAAACATAAAAAATAAAATAAAATAAATTAATGAAAATAAATTATCCCAAAGCTTATCATATTTAATATGATCTTTAAGAACTAAAATAATTTATGAGTTAAACCCTATAGCTATAAGTATATAAATATGATTCTCTATATCATCAAACTCAATTGGCCATGTTAATAGGTTGCCTCTATATTGAGAAGGTAGGTTAGACATTATCTTATCTTATTTAACATGCACAAATCCACATAAAAAGAGTGTCATTCATAATAGGAAGAGTATGCCAATTGCTAAAATGTACAAATTTCACAAGCCATAAAAATACAACTATTACATATCTCCATGGTCGCAAAATATAAACTTTAGTAAACACTAATTCTGAGATATAAGGTGATAGAAAAATTACTTAGCTATTTGATCTTTACCCTTGCTAACAGGGTTACTCAGAAAGAACAAATGACATTATATACATGTAATAACTATATTGATGACCATAACATAATTATATCATTCTAAGAAAAATGCCTTATATCATGTAGGTATATAACTTTTACTAGGGAGACTTAGTTGGGAAGACCAATATATATATGGTACTAGCTGCACGAGTAAGCTCCTTCAAATAGAGCCTCTGATGCTCACCATTTTTAATAGTAGTCTACATGGTTGTTTATAGTCCCAAAACCATTAGATTAGTTATCAATAATTCCCTCCAAATTCACTATAAAACAACATTTAGTAATGATATTGGTTAAGCATTTTAAATTCATTGATCATCAAATGATAGAGTGATAATAATTGGCAACTATTATGGTATGTATGACATAACTAATTGATTGAAAATAATATTGATTATAAAATTTAAATTGATGGACCTACCAAGGTGTAGCCAACATAGGGAGTCAAATTTAATTTGAGTTTGCACATGTGTTTGAAGGTCAATAAAGTCAAAGATTAAGTTAATATCTTGAATTTCACTTTAAAGTAAAACTAGATATAAAAATTTACACAAACCACTCCCCGAACATCCCTTGTGAAACTTAGGGAGTGTAAAAATTTTAGGTCAATCATTTTAAATGGGTCTCATCACTAAACATTATGAGGTACCCATGTACAATGTATTACTACAATCAACATAAATGAAAAATGTGTTGAGATATACCACAAGGATACCAAGAATCCAAAAAAAAACAAAAATTAACACAATATTATAACATAGAATTTCATTGGGTGGGTTGATCCACCAATGAATAACTTATAGAAGTAGATTCTATAATGTGTCACAAGGATACCCAAGATAGCTACATACAACACCCAATGAAGGCAGTCTAATAACACCCCCATAATGCCAAATGCATGGAGTAGATGAATAAATATACATTAGTGGTATGAATCCACTACTCGAGCACCTATAAATTTTGGGGATGTTGGAATTCATTCATCAGAAGGAGTTGGACATGTTGTCAAGGTGTTGAAAAAAAAATGAGAAAAATTATCTCCTCTAGAAAATGCAGTAAGGCACCTAGAAATGGTACATATATGATTCAAAAATAATGGCATAAGTGCAAGTGGTAGATGAAACAAACCAAATATTATTTAAATTGGATAATAAATAAAAATTAAGCAAAAGTATCTTTGACAAGTGGTATAGAATTCCACTAATTTGAACACGTAAAAACTGACATATGATAAGAACACCATAATTCGTTCATCATAACGAATGATTATTATGTTGACATGAAATATATACATTGAGAATAGTAGTATTATATATAATTGGTAAAACCCCACTACTTAAATAACACACTCAAAAATTTAGGAGGAGTTCTATTGATAGTTCCATCTGAAAATGAGGAAACTAGTTCCTCATTATGGTCCGAAAAATGAGGCTATTTTAGATGCCTTATACGAAGTAATAAAATACATGAATTTTAATTAAATACTAACCACAATATCAATTAGTTCAAAAAAAACCTAAAAGGAGGCTGGATGGAGGAGAAATGACTAGTATAATGTCCATGGAAGAATCATAAAACTAAAAAAAGGTGTAAATATAGCTTGCAAGCATATAAAAAACTGTCACAAAATAGAACATTATAAAAACCAAAAGTGCACTATAATATAAATACAGGGAAGAAATCTCACAAAAATTAAATAACCAGATGATAAAAGAATTTGGAAAATCTAATGTACAAAAATTACCTCTCATGAGAAACTTCTGGAAAATGAAAACAAAGATAATCCAAAATTTGAAAGGTCATTAAAATTAGGAAAGTTTTAAGTAAAACTACATGTCAAACAAAGTCTATAGCACTAATAATAGGCATATGGAGTTTTATTGAAAAATTGACCACACAAGACTGATAGGAATTTTTTTTGGTTTGGAGGGGCATGGTTGCCTACCACACTAGATTCATCCTCTGGTATTCAGTAATAATATATGAAAAAGTGTGCACTAGCTCTCTCATAAATTAAAAAATGGTCTAGTAAATTAGAAAATTAGCATTCCATATTTCATTTAAAATATCCGCTTTATTTTAAACAATAATATCCCCCATTAAAAAAAAATCCCTTCCCTTAATGTTTTTGGTATATTAAATACATAAAATAAAATTGGTCTTTTTAAAGACACCTTGGACTAAATAAATAAGGTTAGGGGAATCGAAACCCATAACCTCCTTCAATGCAAACCCCTGCAAAAATGGTATTGGCAATATGCCATTAAAAATATTCAAACATAGAATAGGCGAAATTTATATTTAAAAAAAAATCAAGGCTATGAAGTCATGAATGGCTTCTTGTAGTGATTTTGGCATTCAGAGGTCAATGGTTGAATGTCCTTGATCTGCACAAAGGTAGCTTTGGATAGTTTGAAAAAACTGTGCATATCTAACTCTTCAATTAATTCAAACAATTCCAATATTAATCTCCAGTGTCATTAAAAATGCGAAAACATTTTCCAAACCATGATGTTTGGAGCTTAGTGTGGGCTAGAGAGTGCATGAATGAAGAAACACTTATAATAAATTTGTAAATCCTTACTTCCAACAACACTTAGATAATAAAAGGCCTTATGTTTTTTCAGAATATAGACATCATTAACAATTAATTATACCTCCTCAAAGATTGAATTCTTAATACTATGCAAAGTCTCTCGTAGGACACATGTATGCCAAACCTTATTGAAATCATTAACTGGAAGAACATTGCTATAAATTATGTGGAATGGGTGGGCGTAATGGGAGTTCTAGATCATAGGAGAATGCATTCAAAAATTTATCGACATCATTAATCAGGAGAACAATGCTATAAATTATGTGGAATGGGTGGGTATAATGAGAGTCCAGCATCATAGGAGAATGCACTCAAATTTTTATCATAAAGCTCATCCCTCGACATAATTATGTAGTAACAATATTTAAGTACAACCGAGAGTAAAATGAGATAGATGTGGTGGGAGCGCTAGAAGAGATACTGAAGTGACGATGTGTATGCGAGTGAATAGGTTGTTGAGGGCTTAACACAGTTGTGGATGATGATAAGAGCAAAGGTGGGAGGAAAGGGATGGCATCAAGTGGCATAAGCAAAGTTGTTTTTTAATATTTAAATATTAAAAAAATAATAAAATTATTCCCCCATTTTTAAAAAAAACTAAAAACACAAGCACCTCCTTGCTAAATTTAATAAATCTTCTTTAAAAAAAACCATAATTTTTGTGGTCATTGTTTTTTGGATAAAAAATGTCATTGTAATTTTTTTTCAAACACTTTCAAAAGGACTAATTCTTTCAATTTTTAAAAAATGCTCAAGGTTTTGAAGCCATATACTAACATCATATGCATATGAAATCTACTTGAAAACATTTCAAACTTATGTTAGCTTACAATTTTCTTATGGGTTTTAGAACCTTCTACACACATTGGTAAAGGTGAAATTTCACCGAAATGCTCTAAATTACATCCATTCTAAAAAAATACATTTAAAATGATGAAGTTAGCTTAGGAATCCCAGCCTAATACCATATTACAATTCTAGACTACCTATGATGATAACATATCTAACTTTTTCATAGCACACATCAGTTAGAAAAGAACATAGAGATTTGGGTACCTGTACCTATTTATTATGTACCCTGCACTAAGTAAAAAAATCACAATACATAAACCTTATCAAACTCTCATTTTATCATCTCCATTCTACTTTTGAAAATAAGGGGGGGCCTTGATTTTTTAGAGCTTTGAGAGTCTCATAAATAAAGGCAGTTGCATAGTGTCTATTTTTGTGTGTAACATATAATTTAGTCAAATTTGTTATGTGGGTGTGTAACTTGGATTTTAATGCAAGTTTTTATGTGTAAATAAGATAATTTTATAAATAATAAAATAATAAATTTTTGGATAATTACTTAATAACTAAATAAGTTTATAGTGTAGTGATAAATGTACACCATTAACATGCCTTATCTTAGAAGCATCTATATACATCATATATATATATATATATATATGACTTATTACATTTAGTTAGTTACATTGGTTTACAAATATCTTGGTCATACATATATAGATTGAGTTGCTTATGAAAATAAAAAGACATCATTTTAAACATTTTACAAATGATGTTTAAGGAGCACAAGCATAGAACTATGTGCCATCTCAAGACAAACCAGTACTAAAAATTAAATAACCAGAAATAATGTGTAGTAAAAATTTGGTGTAGGAGATAGTTTTATCGATCACATATAAGCAGTGTTTATTATTCCCTTGGAACAATTATCAGTCAGGTAGAAGATTTCACTTATATTATTTTATCTTTAGTAAATCATAATTCACATACATCCAACAATTGATCTATACAACACAATTTTATTTCAAACTCTCAAGATTCATCTCAAATATCGTCATTTCTCACGTTTCACTGTTTATTTAAATTATTTGCTTGAACATTTTATATTTTTAATTATATTTGTTTAATGTCTAGTTGACAACATCGAAAATATTATTAATTTATTAAAAAAAATTCAAAATTTTCATCTTCGTACCACAAAATCCTGATTTAAATTATACATTAATGAATATCCCTAAATATCTTGATATTATTAAAACCTTTTAAAACCCTCACTATATCTTTATTACTTTGATTTTTAAAAATTAATTAAATTTAACTTACCTGACTTACCTATATTTAAAAACTCCACTTCTAGCTCCATAGTAATACTCTCTCATTTTAAAAAATGAGAGGTATACTAAACACAACAATTTGGAGTTATTGTGTGTTAGACAAGATGAAGAGGAGAGCGATGAGGAAGGAGCTTCTTGTCTCCATTCGCAGTGCAGAGGTTGTGTTTGAGGCCTCTTTGTTGGTGTTGGTCACCACTGGGAGCGACCACTTCTTTTCCTGGAAATTGTTGTTTCTATTGGACAGGCACTGCTCTTTTCAGTTACCACCAATGGCGGGTTATGGTTTGGATGGTTCATTTCCTTGGAGGGACGTGCTGGTAAAAGTTCTGAAGGGTATGTTTTGACGGTTAGGATCTGGTCTCAGGATATTCTTTGGTGTGACGATCAGCCTCTGGTGACTGCTAAGTTGATTTTCTGAGCTAAATCGGGAATGGGTGATCTGTTATTTTTGGCGAGTGCCCCTGCCTCACGATTCTCTGGTTTGGTTCTAGATACGGTCAAAATCAGTTTGCGGTCTGTTGGGAACCCCTCTAGCTTTGTTATTATCATGGTTTTTTCGGTTTGCTTTGTTTAGTTTCGATTTTTTTGGGGATTTCAAAGGATCTCTTTCTCTTTTGTGGGTGTGTGTTTGGTTGGTTTTTTTTTTTGGTGTTGGTTTGGTTGTCTTTTTTATTGGTCCTTTTTTTTTTTAAGGGTGTTTAATTGTATCTGTCTTTATATTATTAGGGGAGACTCGGACCACTTATTATGAACTGAGGTTGGATTCCACAACAGCTTTCAAAGATGAGTTTATGTTTAATCAGAGCAATTTGGATTTATTATTTTTATAAATATATTGAATTCCAATTTTCAAAATAATTTGAAAAATATCAGATAAATTTTAAATTTCTCGATAAATTGTATGGACCAAATGCTACTCCATTAATTGTTAGCATATATTAGATTATATGTGGTAGATTGGTAATTAACACAACCCTTTATTTATTTATACAAATATAATATCTTTATATTGATAGTAGAGTCAACTTATTGACTACCCATAGCCTTAATAGAGTACATATAAGAAGTTATGAATTTTGAGGGGCATGAACTTGTCTATAGATGTAGATAACAATAAATTAAAAGACAAATTATATAGACTAGGTTATTTAATGCCATCAATAATTTTTAAAATTTATTATCGCCAAATTGTTACATAATAAAATAATTTTTTTCAACAATCAAATTATAAATAGATAAAATATATACATGTTATATTAAAATATGAACAACATTAAAATTGAGAGACATTGTATATCAATTATCATAAATAGTTTCTTTGTGAGATTATTAAAATTGAGATTAACATCATTAAATTTTTCATCAAACAAATTATTTAGATATATAAAATAATACTAACATCATAAATGTTTTCACCAACCAAATTATATATAAATAAAATGTATTACTATGAATTTGAAAAAAGTATTTTTTTTGAAATATGTAATTAATAATCATTTAATAAAATTAACATCATAAAAATTTTCACCAAGCAAATTATATATAAATAAAATAATATTAATATTAATTTGAAAAAAGAAGAATGATTAGTAATTTTTTTGAAATGTATAATTAATAATGATTTAATAAAATTTATAGTAAATGTTCATATTGTAATAGTAATAATATATTTAGAGATCCTAAAATTTTATGGCACTTTATATATTTATTTTAAAATAAAATAATTATTATAAACAAAATTTTATTATATTTATTTTGTAGATGATGAGAAATAATATTTAATTTTGTATTTTCATAGAGATAAAATTAGTTTTATAATAAAATGATTGTAATTTTATTAGGAGAGATAATGGTTTGTTATACTATTTATTAAGGAACAAATATTTTTAAATATTTAATATAAAATCATTCTTTATGTGACATTTCATATTTAAGTGTGAATTTATTCATAAGTCAAGTAAAAATACAATTAAAAATATACATAGAAATGAAATATTTATATAACTTTAAACTTATTAATTATAATCAAGTATATGTAATCCAAAATATGAATAGAGATGTCAATTTCTATATAATTTTGAATCTATTGATAAAAATTGAGTTTGAGAATTTAATTAGTTATTTATTTCTATAAATGCATATGATATTTTTTTTTCAAATGACATGAAATATTTAATTATATTTCTAATACAGAAAATCAAATAAATTATGTTATAATTAATTTTGACTATGTAAATGCTTTTTAATCATTATTATTTAAACAAAAAACTTCATAATTTAAAATTATACTTACTTAATATTATAATCCATTATATATTTATTCTAAAATATTAAAAAAAAATACAAACATTTTTATGTAATTCAATTATTCTATTTAATAGATGAACATTCAATTTAAAAAAATTATGAAATCTAATATCAATTTTTTATGCATTGTGTATCAGCTGACCTTAACCAGGATGCATAAACTTGTGTCGCTGGTGCGGGGCCCAGTATCTCTCCAGCTCTGTTGAAAAGGCATCGAATTAACGTCTCTTTTCTCCATTAATGGCCTGACAATGTGGCAGGGTTTCTATACTCAGCCATGAACTGATGATGTGGCATGACCATGCCCAACTTAGTTATTGTGATGGTTTGGAAGAGCGATTACAATGGCAGTTTTGTTGACTATTCAAACAGATTTAAATTATAAAAATCTCGCTCAAACTAATTCCACCTAAACATTCTACCAGCTGATCCAAACAACAAAATAAAACGGAATGGATGTTGGTTAAGCTCGGCCATGCTGGATAAGTTCTCCCATGGTGCTGAGCTCCATTTCATATCGTATGACAAACAAGCTTGCTGTTCCTATGGAGGCGATTTATTTTCCTCAGTGGATGTCTAAAATAAATTTATTGATTGACATTTTAGGTGATATATATGTGGATGTGGATGTCGCTACTGATATCTCCAAACACTTCATAACAATTAATGAAGCCATTGATGCAGCCCCAAAGAATGGTGCGAAGAGCTACGTGATCGATCCTAATTTGATTAAAATTTGTTTTGAAAGCGTTTCAAATTATTCTTATGATTCAAGTACAAGTGGTAAATATGCTCTATTTTTTTGAAATGCAGTTTTCTTGGGAAAGGAATTCATAAAACAAGCTATGGTGTTAGTGAACACATCGGGCTAGAGAATATTTTGGACACAGTACAATAATATTTGGTAATACTGTAGTAGTGTTCCAGAGCTACACTACCCCTCTGAAATCTAGGGTAAAACCAAAAGAATGCTCTAATTACACGGGATAACTGATCCCTTCGAAGACACCACAATCTCCATCCATAACTATAACATCAGTGTAGATGCATACCTTATTCCTGCAAATATCTCATTCCCAACATAGTTGGGGAGGCCATGGAAGGAGTATTCTTGAACAATGTACGTGCAATATTATCTGGATGATGCCATTAATCCTGGCGTTTCGATAATACAATAGAGTATATGAATTGTGGAGTAGACAAATCTATTGGTGTTGGAATATAGGAGTCTGAAGCAAGTGATTATGCATCCCAGCATTCTACAGAACAAGGATGGTTAATTTCGTGACACGATATGATCTTCATAAATTTTGCGCATAAATTACTACTCTATTTTTTCCTTCTCCTTAAATTGTTAATTTCGTTTGTTCCTTCGAAAGACATACCGTTGATGTTCTCAGTTAATGTTTTGGTTATTACTATCCTTAGTTTATGTTATAATTATGGTTAATACATACCTTTAGAGGTGAACTAATGAATTTGTTGGATTTGATATGTCTGTTTGTAATTTTTGATATATAAAGTTATATTTTTTAATTATTATTTTATTTATTATTTGATCAATAAATTTATTTTTTTAGGAAAATTTTGAAGTAAATATAATATTAAAAAATAAAAAAAGTGATTCGTATATCTTATATAAATTTATTTTTTTTGTTAGTTATTTTTATATTAATTTATATAATTTTAAAAAAATTGAGGCAATTTATATGTAATTATCTTTTTTTATTAATGTATAAATGTGATTTAATAGTTAAAAAGGAATAATGAAATAATTACTTTTTAGAAATAAATTATACTCAGAGTAACGATGGGTTGGTCATAGAAGGGTCAATAGTTTTGTTGGTAAAGCACTCCAACAGCGAATGGAAAGTCTTAGGTTTGAGTCTTCGTTGGTCCATATGAGTTATAGCTCAACATTTGGTATCAGAGTTACGCTAAGAGTCCCAAGCACCTATAGTATGGCTTAAAGTGGGGTGTTGGAAGTAAGTCACACCCAGACCCCTGATGCGCTAGCCATAGAGGGCATAGTAACTTAGTTGGTAGAGCACTCCATCAGCAAATAGAAAGTCCTAGGTTTGAGTCGTAGCTAATCCATATGAGCTATAGCTCAACATATATTTATAAATAAATTTTAAATATAGTCAATAAAAGAATTATAATAATTGTTCTATTTCTTTTGTATGACAACATCCACCTATGAATAAATTTTAAATATATCCAATAAAAAAATTTAATTGTTCTAATTATCTTGTGTGATAGTCATCTAATTAACTTAATTTTTTTACAATCTAAAATTAAAAAAGAATACATTTTTATGTCGATTACAAACATGAATATCTATACCCAAATGATGTTGAAGCCTCGTAAAGCACTCAACCCAAAAAAAATTTAAATAACTCAAACTCTCGTTATTAATTTTTCTTGAATATTCAATCAAATACTATATTTTTTTTTATCAACTCATTTATTTTTATTTTAATTACTTTTTGAAACATTTGGTCAAATATATTTGTGTATATAAGATTCATTAGGATTTTATTTTTGAATATTTAGAATTATATATATATATATATATATATATATATATATATATACTAAAAGTGACATGATAAATTATTAACAAAATAAAAATCACTCCATCTCACTAATTAAACTATAATTTTTAGTTATATATTTTTTTAACAGAAATATTAATTTATATTCATATGGTAATAGTTATCTGTTCCACTTTATTATCTATCAATTGAACATTACATATACTTAAGTTTTGTATCAATACTTTATAGGAATTAGCTGGGTATTAATATCTTTAAATAGGTGGGTATTAATACATTTATGATATTTTCTTCAACATGTATATATAAGGGGATAAAAATAGTGGATAGTTCAGATTAAGATAAACCCACCCTAGAGATTGGTGTAGGATCCAACCCTAGACATAATTGGAGGTATGGGTCTCCCCTAAACATTGAAAGAGAAACTAAGGAAAAACTCACTAGGAAAACAAAAAGGCCCTAACCAATGGAATTACATGATAAAAAATATCAACAAACACTTTTAACTTGTCTAGGAACCATTCAATTTTAGCTGGAATGGAAACCAACCTAAACCCATGGAGAAAGAGGCCTAGTTATCCCACACTTGATATTGATTAGATCAAGAACCAAATAAACAAGAACATAAATATAAAAAAATACATTGGGGTACTGAAAGGAACCCAAGTCCTGTAATGCTCATTGAGATAAACGGTTCTACATCTATGCTTAAAACTGGGAATTTTGGTTGAACCCCTAACACTGTTGAAAAGAGATGACTATGGGAGTTTAATAGACCCCCATTTCCAACCCAGGAATAAATAAAATGTAACACCCCCTAAGACCATATGGATTCCTAATGGGATCCTAGATCTAGCCAAAAAGACTCAACAATATAAAATTTATAGAAACATTAAAATCCTTGTATTTTACTGAGGTAAGGGCTAGATAATGACTTACTTTCAAAAGACTGGTTCATACTATTGATGAGGTCCAAGACTTACATCTTATTTAAGATAAAATATTTTTGGTTGGGTCCTATAAAGCCCTCATCTTGAAAAATCTTTAAAGAACATACTCCTTTATCCCAAAGCTTGGCGATAAAATTGAAAAAATTCCTCTTGCTCTAGCTAAAGATTGAACCTAGGCATTCACTTAAAAATCTTGGGGTTTTGAGAGTGATCACTAGGCTAGAATAGAAATGAATCATACATGAAATTAGTTTCCATTATGAATGAGAGATAAACTTTAAAAACTTGTGGATAGGTTAAGCCCCTCACCGAATCTTTCCATTCCAGTCAAACTAAAAGCACTGCAATCATATCCACAAAGGTCACTAAAACCAAACAATTTAACCATCTTATAGAAAAGGTTAAATAATAGACAAGTAAATCTAACCCCCCAATCCTGAAATAGGGAAGGTCCCCTGAAGTGGCTGCAACATAAAGTGAAACTAGATGTCCATAAATTGATCTCGGGGATAGGCCCAATCTTAGCTAGTTTGATGAGAGAGACCTCCACCAAAAGGTTAAAACTAGGTCTTAACCAAAGATCTAACCATCTTGGCATGGGCATCCAAAAATAAACAAACAATAAGATATGAAATGATTGACAGTCTCATATAATTTTATTGAAGATTATTTTAGACTAGTTGTATAAATTTTAATTAATAAATGTTTAATGTTAATACAACATTACCAAGAAATTTAGATTTCATTAGAGAATTTTTTTTATTACCATACAATCTTTTATTGACATGTGAATAAAATTAAGATATGTGAAAATGGGGTTTACAATCAAATGCAATGCATCTAACCATAAACATGTAATTAAGACTAGTCAAACTTAATTACTATTTAAATCCCATAGCAACAATTGAAATGGAGAAGGTTTATAAAAGTATATTTTTTTCACAACCCATAACTAAAAATTATTTTTTGGTAAAAATAAAAGTTGGGTTTTTTATAGCCAAAGCATGAGAACCCATGAAACACTCTATACCCAATCAACTCCCAAAACCATACACTCAAGATACATAGCAACCAAAACTGTCAACTCAACATTTTTGGCACAAGAACTATGGACTTCATATATATAAAAAAATAGATCATACAAAAATCCAATTGGATGAATTCATTCATTAGGTTTAGGGCTTTATAAACATTAATATTTTGGATTTTCATGTTAATCCCTAGGAAATTGATTGTATTTTTTCAAACACTAATAATACATATAAACATTTAAAGTATAATTAATATGATTTTTTTAAGTTTTTAAAACACTATCTACTTATCAAGAAACTCAATTGTATATAATATTAGTTTAGTATTGAAATGCAATTTGGTCAACATGTCTATTGTAAAGCAAGTATCACTATAGTGAACTTTAATGCTAATGAATTAAATAGAGATAGTTGATATTATCCAAAATTAGTGAATGATAAATGATATATGCTATTACAAATCTCATTATATTCTTCAATACCTTATCTATATGATTAATTTAAATTCCTCATTCATTTTATTGTATGATTAGAAATAGCACTAGTACACCCATGTATTCATTGACACCTTGAATTCACATTAGGATTTTATTGGCACATAAGCTAAAACATAATGAGGAAAAAGTCAAAAAATAATTGTAAAAAATGGATCATAACACTTGAAACATACAATGTACATTTCTAGACCCTATAAATGTACAAATTATATTTTTAGGAAAGATGCCATAAACACATGGAATAAAGGGAGAGGGAAGAGAAGGGATGAGAGAAAAAAAAATGGAATCCATATGAAACAAAACAATAATAAACATAGAAAAACATGCCACCAAAAACTAATTTTTACCAATCATAAATAAACACAAATCCAATAAAACAAGCGAAAACATAAAAAAAAAGTTATGACAAAAAAAATTAATATTAATTAATAATTGAAATACACATAGGTATGCTAGAATAATAAAATTTTGTAAAAAATAAATTACTATGGGCATTTTTTATATGTATACATAATTCTCTAACCTGATTTACTTTGTGCATGCATATTAAAGTAATGTAGCTACAGAGTGGATATGAACTTTTGTGCATTCTAAATATTATGTAATAGAATCTAATGCAGCACTAAAAAATGAAGTAAATTTACACATGGATATGTTCCCATAAACAATGATCCTATAAAATATAAAAAATAAATATTAGAGATGATGCACTTAGTTTTATTGGAAAAGTGAAGGTACCCCTATTTAAGTTCAATGATTTTAAAGATGTGTTTAATCCTATTTTATTGTTGATATGATGATTCCCCTATAGAATTTTGTGACTTTGAATATATATTATATCCAACTTGCATTTTTTATTATCACTTGTAGTAACCAAAATGCAAGGAAAAATAAATTATATGAGTACTAAATAATGCATGTTAAGATATAACCTAAATATACCGTATGTTTGGAATAGGTGTTACATGCTTGGGATGTCTAGGAGTAAGTAAAACGTAAATTCAATTTTCTAAGGTAGAAATAAATATTGAATATCACCATCTTAGGTTGCGTGGAGTTTGGAATATGGATAAAATAGATTAAATATATGTCCTCATTTTTATATGTGAGATGACCCTATGAAGAGCATATCTTAAAAATATATTGTGCACATTATTTGTAAGATAAGATATGAAATCACTAATGTCTTACATAGAAATATATCATCATGGAAGCATGTATGTTTGAAATAAATATCCCTTCATGTTTGAAATTTATTTTCCTTCTCTAGTGTTTCTAAATTACTAGGTTATTTTTTTTGTTCATAGTTATTTCTATTTAATATACAAGATTATTTTGGATAAATTGATTTGTTTAATCATGTTTTCAACCAATAATTGGTTCCATCAATTATTTTATTGATTTTTAACATTTTATACTTGATTTTATATTAGCAATGCTTGATATGGTCTACTAAACATTTTTTGCATGTTAAAATCACACTAGCAGCCACATCTTATATGTTTTTTTTCTAGATGGACTCCCTTATTTCTCTATAGGTGCTAGGGACTTACTTTTTGGCATCACATACAATTATAAAAATTTCTTTGGCCCACATGAACATGAATACACACATATATATTAAATTTATCAAGTTTACAAAAACTTAATGTTATATATTTAAATGACATATGAACACAACATAATAACATATGAATACATGTACATTTACTATATAAAATGGGAGGATACTTACATGACATGTTCCAAAGTAGTGTTGGTTCTATTTGCATACCAAGAACAAGGACTAATTTTTTGTGTGACATATGACACATGAAAACTATTTAGGTAAAACTTCTTATTCAATTATACTTTAATTAAGTCATAAACTATATCACTCTCAAACCAAGAAACCTAAATGGTTTCCCCATTAGTGTCAAAAAAAAAATATTACTTTACATTTTTGCATCTAACTGAACGCTTATTTGATTACTAAAGTGGAAGGTATACAATTTTATCCCACCTTCCTACCATATGATCTACCTTCAAAAAAATGACATTAAACCAATAAATATTAAACATTATAAATACTTAAATAGTGCAATCTATGAACAATGATGATGTAATAACACCTACAACATTTAAGAACACCAAATCTATTTCAATGAAGAAATTTGACATCTATGAAAACCATTTGAGTTTCAAATAGTTGATTATTAGTGGGTCAAAAAAAAGAAGAGCAAAAAGAAGATCAAAATATAAAGTGTCTAAAAATCAATAAATTTTCTCACAAATTTATCTTAGATGTCTATTATGAAAGGATAATATATATGACATTTTTATATTTTATTTTGAAATATGTATTAAATCATGTTCCAATACTGGTATTTCATTAGCTTTATTGGTTGTAATATTAGTTGAGGATATGATTTCATTTTATTATTATTTCTCTAAGAATGGTCCCTCTTTTAAAATGTAGATGAGATTTCATTCATGGTCAAATGTAATGTGACCTTTGTTTTTATCATTCATTCCTCTTAAACATGATCCTCCAAGCATGACATTGTATGTAATTATATTATAGATAGTGTTAAAATTAATATGAAACTCTTTCAATGAAAATATTAATTTAACCTCAGTTGATATTAGACATGATTTTGATGTGGTAGCTTGATGTATGTGCTAAAATTTACACCCAAGAGATAAAATAAATTATGAAAAATACAAATTTATTTATTGATACTGAATAATCTTTTCACCGGTTAATTTATTTCCATGTATGTGAGCAGTGATAGTGAAAGAATCCTGAGATGAAGAAATACTGTAATTGAATATTTTTTCACTATACTTGAAACATTAGCTTTTATAGTCCTCTACTAAATATTTTTTTGTTAAAGACCCTTTCTTAAAAATAATGACAGCTAGTGAAGTCATTAATGACAACATACATCTTTCTTTCTTCTTTATTTTGGTGTAAATGTTAGCTTAATCAGGTTAACAAGTAAAACATATGTCATATATTTTTTGTATCTACATCATTCTCCTCTGGTTTAAAATAACTCAGTTCTTATGAGTTTCCCTAATTATAACATTGATATTTATTCTTTTCAATTTTTTTTAGATCCTACTCTGAAATCCTCTTAAAATGACTTACAAAATTTTGTGTATTCTACTACTCTAGTGACATCATTGGTTCTCTTACATGCAATAAAATAAACTATCTTAAAACCCTATCTATAAAAATAAAAAATTTATGATTACTTCTCTGTGTTTGACAATACCAACATGAATTCCTTACTAAAATCTATCTATGGTTCTCTTAAAGTTTGTAATGGCATGTAAAACCTTTTATTTTGTGCATGGAATTTAGCCACTTGGCATATTATGCATCTTCAAACATACCATGCCACATATATTTTAATATTTGTCAAAAAATAATTATCCTCTAAAACCTCTTTGTGTCCCTAGATTTCAGGATAAATTTAATATTTCCATTATTAATGAGAGCCCAATGATTTAGTTTTTAGGTCTTCTTTGCTACCTTGCCACCAAGAGTGATTATGCAATTGTGCTCCTTTGTTATTTTTATATAGCTAATGATTGATCTCAATGCCTAATAATGTTTTCTTTGATTTGGTTTTTGAGTGTCTCAAACTTGGATTATGAATGATATTAGTGCTAGGTATGTAAACTGGGAACAATAATATATATATTTTATCAATATGGAATAGTGTGTAAATGTATATCAAATAAGTGCCCAAGTTCATTTTAAATGCGACCTTGACTCTTTAATAAATGAAACTAATTGAATAATTCCTCATGCCACCAATATGGTATGATTATGGGTTCACCCTAAGGATGGGTTTGATTTTATAAAATAGTTGTTGCTAAGAGTGGGTGATTTCCACTAGCTTAGGTCATTATTGACTAACAATAATGATCATAACTAGTGCATGTAAACTACTTATAAGTAGACTGAATTAAGATTCTATATATGTCTATGATATATGTTTAGTAAATTTTAAATAGACAATGAGGATCCCATTAGCATATAAAAATAGAACATAAGGATTGATGCATAAGATAACATGCAAGTGTGACATGATGGCGAATTACAACCTTGTTTGTGCAATCAAGTTATGTGTGGTAAATGTGTGTCAAAATTGACCTAATTTTTTTATTGGAGATAGACTAATAATAATCACATGACAATTAAACCAATTAATAAATTGGCTCAATCTAGTATGTAAATGGCCTATCCTAATGAAACAACCAAAATTGAATATCCCAATAATGACCAAACAAAATTATGTTATTCCAATTTTGACATTTTGTTTTTAGAGTGGTTGTACTTTTCCAATAGTATTTTTTTATCAAACAACACTAATATTTTGTAAATACTTTCATTTGAGCATGCTTGACATAAAACTCCATATCAACGAATATGTGCATGAAACTTATAAAATGTCTTCTCCTTTTCCCATGTCCTAATCTATGTGAATAAGACCTTCAAGAGATAATTAATTATAGTGATTACATAAATACTAATTACCTTACATATACATACACAATTATTTATCATTATTACATACAAATATATCTACAGTATCTAACTAAGTACAAACTTCAAAATCCATATTGTTTTCATTAACACACTAGGGAAAAAATTAGTTATCCACTTAAATAGTTATAGTTAACTAGGTATGTAATGACTATAGTTAACTATTTACATAATAACTAGGTTAAATTTGTATGTAATGTCCATAATTAACAATATATGTAATATACACACACAAATAACCTAGTTATCACGTAAATTGTTAACCATAGTCATTACATACATAATTAACTATAATTAAAATAGATGATTAATTTTTTACTTAGTGTGTTAAGGAAAAAATGGATTTTGAAGTTTGTGCTCAGTCCATAGATTTATCATGCCTTTAGGTTTGGAATAAATGTATAAAAAATAGTAAACAACATAAAGGAAATTACATTAGAATGTGTGTCAAAAGTGATTCACTATACTATGCTAGCTAAATATTGGTAAATTTTTGTATATATTAAATAGTAAGCATATATAAGTGGATAATTTCTAAGCTAGAAGTAATTTAAAAATAGTCATCACATATGTAAACTATTCAATTTCAAACAATCATCGTCGTTTAATTTTAAATAATCATTATTATTTCACAAATATATAGGAAGGAATCAAACATGTAAGTTCAAAGATAAAAGTATTAAAATTATGTGAACAAACATATAGTTTAAATTGGTTTAGATACTAAAATTGAATATTTAGCATCTCCATTTTATATATTTGGCAAATATTAATCAAATGATCTATCCTTCTGTCCTAGACCTTCCCATTACTAAAAATCTCACATTTGTTATCTCTTTGTGCATAAATAATTCTCTCTTAGTATGACCTCTACTATTCTGATAAACCAAACATTTGTATTATGTAAAATGCTTAGAATATGATACATTTCTTTTAATTATAGTTTTGGACATGTACCTATTCTTTCCATCCCTAGATAGTCTTGATGAACATCAAACACCTATGTTGATTGAGTTATCTAGATTTCTACTAAGTGTCCAACCACCAAAAGGCATCCAATTTTTAAAATAAATGTATTGCATGGGTGGTCCTACGTGTATTAATTAAACATTTTTTCTAAAATGTATTATTATATATTATATATTATCCCTAATTCATTCATTACGTACAGACACATACAACTCACAAGGCAATCTACCAAGAATCATGAAATCTAGCATTCATGTGAGAAAATCTGCCCTATTCTTCCCCATTTTCATATCAGTCATAGGATCAGTCATACAAAATGTTTTAAGTATCTTAAGATAAACCCTTCAGTGACAATTTTCAATCTATAAATGAGATCACTACATGCACTATCATATAATATATTACACCATTGTTATCACACCTTCCTAGACATAGGGGATAATGACATCAGTCCAAGGCTCTATTTTCAAGTATTAGATTTGTAAGTAGTGCTTAGTGATAGGGGTTATTATGGATATCTCAACACCATGATCTCACTAACCATTTTTTCCCTCAATTCATTGGAATGGTAAATAAGAGTGAAGAGTTAGAGTTTGATGAATTGAAGTCACACACACACACACACACACACACACACACACACACACATCTTACACCTAACTCAACAATTTCATTAAAATCACGTACATAAACAATATAGTTATATATGTCTAATTTGAAAATAAGTATTGTAGTTCTTATTATTTTCTCATATTTCTATACTAGTTGTTCCCAATTTTACACCTATCTCAAGAAACCTTGCACACTTTGATAAAATGTCAAACATGGATGAAAAACCCATTAATATGTTATTATAACTAGGAAAGGGTTTAGCATCAGGATGGACTGAATGTAGATAATGACTGGAAAGCACTAATAGAGGATATGGTTAGCTCCTTACTAATTCTAGCTATGCTTAAACCAAGGTGAGAGGACATAAAGGGTGGCTTGCTCAAATGGAGTGATACTATAATTTTGTATCCACTGGAATTTTTATCACAAAATGAAAATTTGACTTCAGCATAACCAAAGTTGTACACTCCACTTGGGAAGGGTTATCACATAGAATGAGCAAATGTACTAGGGTAGACAAAAGCTATTGAAGATATATGGGGTTGTGCTTGCAACCTTCATTCTAAAGATTTTTTCAACAACAAGGGGTCAAATGGAAGACTGACATGCTAGGATTTAAAGCACAAAGTATAGACACATTTTATATAGTAAATATTCATACATCTATAGGCAAATAATACTCATAATAAGCAACAAGGTGTATTATTTATAGGCTAGAATAGGGTAGTACGAGTTAGATAGTTTCAAAAAAGTGTGGTGTGCTAGTTGTTTTAAAATAAAAATAAATCTTTCAAAAGACATGGCATCATTCATTTGTAAAGATGTAGAAAATTGAGATACAAGCCATGGAAACTAGTAGGAGTGATTTGCATCCATTAGTGCCAATACAATGCAAATACCCTAAAGATTCATGAGATCCTAAAGCATATACTGAAACTAGAATTTCAAATCCCTTCTCCTCATAAATTCATAAACTCAAGCTTCCCTTTAAGATGTTATCAACAACATATTTCCAAATCATAATGAAGAAAGGGGTTTATAAACTAGATCTATGCTCAAGATCAAAACCATTCATAAACATTAAACCATATATCCAATCAATAGAGTATGTAAAACATATAATTGCATTTCATCAATGGGAAAGATCAAAATCCATAAGTTTTTTTAATTATCTTGAATGAAAATCTTACATACATGATTATTTTTTAGAATGCTACCATGGGGAAAAGCATGGTGAGTTTTCTCTTTTGACAAGGGAGAAATAAACATGCTCTTAGAGGTTGTTAATGGTTGTACAACTACAACCACCTTAGTAAGAGATAAAAAATTCACAAAAAATAATGGATCCCAAATTTAGAAGAGGCTAAACCTAGGAAACCTAAAAAAAACCAACAAAAACCTAGAAAAGAGGACAAGCCCTCCTTTTATTCAAATTTCTCTCCCCTTTGTAATCAGGGAATTATGTTGTAATTTTCAATATTGCAAACTTGAAGTCATCCCTCAATGTTCTGCCAAAATTCTTCCAGCTAGAATATGCTCATAGCCAAGCCTATAATCTTCATGCCTTTACAAGGAAAATGATTCTTGTAACTGCCTCTCCATGTAATGATGGATATTTTCAAACAAACCTTTGATTTCTTGAATGCAAATGCATTTCATTTGATCTTGAAAGATAATTTTTTTAAGATCCAAAAAAATTATTTGTCTTCTTGTGAAATTACTTGGACATGTCTTTAACCACTCAATTTCCTAGTTGGAAACTCTTGGACAACTATCCTTCCTCTTATACATGCTAAAAAATAACCTTGCCTTATAATGATGGCATTGGAACATTCTAAATTCATGGCCATTTGAGAAATATTATTTGAAATGGCCCACCTTGGCCTTTCAATATTGCAATATTTATCCCATTGATGTGTTCAAACAAGCAAAACATGAGAAATGAAGACTTAGCTAATTTTTACCTTTTTCACCTTTTGCTCTAATATGCCTTTCAACACTTTGTTTTTTTTATTTTTAATCTTTTAGGGTTGTTACCAATTTGTTTTAATGTATAAGTGTATTATTTTTCAATTTTTAGCTTTATAGAGAACTCTGGGTCCAATTCATAATTTTAGACTTCTTTTGTATGGTAGAAATCCAAAAATCAGAAGTATATTTCCAACTTAAAAATTGTCAACTTGAAATTTCTAGTTGCAGCTCCCCTCCAAATTTAACCAACAGATTTGGGAACTTCAAGTGTAATTCACAATTTGAAATTTTAGAACTTACATTCTAGAGTTACAATTATTTTTAAAATTTTCCCCACAGATTGGGAACATCAAGTGCACTCTGCAATTTAAACAAATTATAAAATTGCAATTATCCTTGAAAGTTCCACTTTGAACTAGGACCTCATGTTTGACCAGAACTAACTGGGGGGTTTGGGAGATCCAAGTGCAATTTGTAATTTTAACATTTGAAAAAAATTAAAATTGTATCCCTCCTTGAAATCTTCTTGGAGCTCCATTTGAGTTGACTTTTCTTTTGTTGAGTTGATTAGTGGGATTGGGAAGTTGGATTGTATATTGTAACTTGAATTTTATAGACTTGCCTTTTTCAAGTTATTTCTCACACCAAGATCTCCCATGGACTTCAAAGCTCAATAAATAAATTACAAGTTTGCATTTATGTGCAAATTACATTTCCTATTAAAAATTCCACCGCACTCCTTTTGCATTCCACAATAACTTCCATTTTTAATTGATTTCTAGATCCATCAAGAACCAATTCTAAGATTTATAAGATACATGAGGAACCATAAAACACCAAAAAAAAACTTAACAATTTCTTTGAATTCTTCAATGTGTATGTTTTCGAAAAACATCCTTCTAATTCCATTTTTCGTTATCAATCAAAACCATAGAGAAGAGAATCAACTTAATCATATTGAAGAATCCAAGGAATAACACTTTGTGCAATAACCTTTTGACCTTTGTAATTAACAAATGCCATCTACATTATTGCACAAGTGTAAAGTCCTACAACATCTACATTATTGCACAATTTTGACCTCAGATCTTTTAAACAAGTTGACAGTAACAAACAAACCCCTATATTGGGACCATAACCTAGGAAGCTCATAATCATGCATGTCTCACAATGACAGAATGATGGTATGCAATCACAATCTTTATAAGCCTTTCCTACTAAAATAACAACTAATATTTTTTCTCCTTTGTGGAGTATAAAGAATCATTCCACACCAAATGCATGTTATATGTATGAGAAATCCTATCATAGACATTAAACACAATAGCATTTTCACATCACACACCTCTACCTTCGCATATGTATGCTTTAGATTTATGTATAAAATATGCCCTATCTATTATGCTAAAATTTATTATCCACACAATGTGCAATGACCATCAAGGGACTTCTTCAGGTCAATGGTTACATCCATATTCAATCTTGTTTATTATAGAATCTCTAGTGCTAAATTTGAATATGGTGATTAGTGTGTAAGCTACTCAATCTTGTATAATTAAATCCAGCCCCACCATTCTTATTTTTGATAAAATTAACTCATAAAACATAGGGGAATTTATCCTTCACATCTTGTGGCTTTAGCTTGGAAAAATGAATCCCATTAATATGGCCCTTGATTTTACTGGTATATGATTTCCCAATCTATGTTATCTATTATTTCTTAATCATTGGCCTTCCATTATGCTTCCCTTTCTTCTGTCATTAAGAGACACATTGATCAAGGATATTGCACATGCTTTGCTTAACATATTTATGCCAATACTTACTATATGGATTATGCCATGGACCATGATCCTACATATACTGCATTACTATTTTTAATCAATAAAACCCTTCTTCTGAATAGGGTATTCCTTTTGTATGAGTCAATTTAATGTAATAACATTTGGAATTCTAATCTCTAACACCACCTAACATGTATAGGACACATCAAAAATTATAATCATTAAATCTACCAGCTAAGCATTTTAATCATTGAAATTTTTTCTCTTAAGTTTGTAAGCCTAGGGAGATTCTATATAATAGTTCAATATGCAATATTTGTAAACTTGCATTCATCATTAAAAAATCCATCAACCTCGCATGGATTTTCACTTAGTTAATGATCTTATCTCCATTGTGAGCTTTGTAGGTGGAATAACAATTTTCAATTTGTAATTTAGTAAATTTCATCTGGTCATGCCTTTTTTGCTAACCACTTTTCTATTAGGATCCAGAGCTTAGCATGCAAGTTAGCAACCTGCTAAGTTACATCTCAGCTCTAATTTTCCACCATGCTTTTCTCCCATTGGGGTATGGAACACAACATGTAAAATTCAAGTCTATAACTTTCTTTTCCATTTTAAATTCCCATCATGCTTTTACATGTCAATTTGCACTTTGAAGTAACAACATTTTGATATTCAAATTTTTTCCATCCTATGCCTCATGTTGTCTAAGAAAAATAAAATTTTAACTATCTTATTTCTATGTGACTTTCCATGTGGGTCTTACCAATTGGTATGTTTATTGATAGTTATTTCAGACCTTTGAGCCAATGTGGCACTCCTCCTCTAACCTTCTTATTAATCCTCCAATCTCTCCACATGGACATTGCCAATGGCATTAGTTCAAAACATTATTTCTTTCTTTTTGAGATGTTATCTTTTCGTGAAACCTTTAATTTGGAAGTCATTCAATAATATGCAATTTGTATATTTGATACTTGATTTTACACTTTACTTTCCCGTTATCGATTCTCATTGGGATCTTGAAATCCATAGGCACCTTGAAAGTCAGATAGCTTGCAAATTGAAACTTCACTTTACTTCTCCGCCATCCCATTTTCTATGTGTTATGGGTTTGGGAAATAAATCAATAATTCGCATCTTGCATTTTAATAAGTGCATTTTGCATATGCCTTTTCCCATCAAAATTTTTGTGGAGTTTTATGTTTTATTTTTAATTTACAATTGACCTATAAAACCCTTATTTGGCTCCTTTTTCATCATACACCTTGCATTCTAATTGAAACATAAACATATTAAAGATTTGGCAAAATTGATACTTCACAAAGGATTTTCACAATATGAGTATAAGAACAAGGTTCTGGTAAATTCGAGTGATCACACTTGTGAATTGGCGTAACAATTAGATAAATTATGGATTAGTATTCAAGAAGGGCACAAATTATTACATAAAATTTTGGGCACTAATAGTGGATCTCACTCAGGGATGTATACCCCCTATGGGTGTGCAAAAAACCTTAGAAAACAAGACCAGGGGACATCCCATTGGGCCAATAATTCAACACTTAAATAATTTATTAGCAAACACTTATAGAATCTCAACAAATCAAGACTCAGATGGAAAAAAATAGATCAAGAGGATCTATAAATAAACAAACAACAAAAATTATGAAAGTAACTATATAAATAAATCCCCAAGGAAAGGGGAAACAAAACAACAAGTCAACAAAAATATACATTATAAAATTAATTTACATAGTTATGGACTCAGTCAAGGAAGTGTTTCAAATATATTCCATCAATTGGTGGATCTGGTATCTCATCATCCCTTAATTTCTTTAAATTCTCTAGTAGCTTAGTGGCTAAGATGAAGTTAATCAATCTCTACACTTGCTTGAAAGGTTTGTTACTAGGTTATAATAGGTTGACGTGTTGAAACAAATCCTTCCTATATGATTTTCAAATCCAAATAAGATCAAGCCAAGCAATCTTGTTACTTCTTTAGTAGCTTTAAGTAAGCTTATATCTCAGCTACATTTATGTGAGTATCAATAAAGAGTGCCTCATAATTATCAATGTCATTCATTCACTCAAAAATTAGCTAAAAATAAAACTTAAAACATTTATCATTGGGGGTATAAAATACAACCCCATCTCCATTTCCAACATTTGATCAAATCCTAAAAGCAAAATTTTTAAAATAACATCTTCATTATCAAACCTAGCATCAAGAATAACTAGTTTTTCAGTAACATCCACATTCTCAGTGAAGTTACCTAGATCAACATCCATGTAGAACACCTCACTTAGAGCATGTTTTAGATCTTCAATTAAATGCAACATCTTAGGTTCTCTGTGAATTCTGAACATCTTACCCTCCAAAGGAATGGTGACATAAGAAAGGTCCATTTTCACACTTCCACCCATGATAGTAGCCCAATTTCATGATAGAAACATCCTCCACTTCGGTGGGCGGTCCAAAACTACCATGTCCATATTCAAATACTTACTTGGATGCACATCAAGGTGTACTACCAACCCTTTGACTTCTCCCACAATTGGTACCTCTCATAAGTCCATGGCATAGTACCTACAAAAGGATGATGTGATTTTAACTGTAATCTCATTAAATATGCTTAAGGGCATCAGGTTGCAAGAAGATCTGGAATCAAACATGCAGTTATGGACAATCAAACCATTAATTAGTAAGGTGGTGTGAAATGGATCAACATTCAGCTAAATTTCTACCAATATAGCCCTCAAATAAATTTTTGTGGCTGGTTCAATAACCTCATTTGATTCTTCATCATCTTCTAAGACTATATGGGGTAAATTTCATTTATAGTTATATTTTCACCAAACTCTAAATACTAAAATGCCCTCTCCCTATGTTCAAATATTCGTAATAATTCAACAAGTGGCATGGTAATTATCAATTGGCTCAACACCATAGCCATATCACACACACTACATTGAGAAAGGAGAATTTTAGGAGGAAGAGTGACAACAACTTCAGCTAGGATACAATCCTTTAAAGTCTAAAGTTGAATAGGTTGCAGTGAATTTGCATGTTTAGTAGTAGTATTCAAAGGTGTGTTATTTCTAACATCATTCACACCCTTAAGAATACTAAATAACAAGGTTACTCTATTTTTGGCTAGGGCACCCCTCTATTTAACAACTTGGGAAAAGAGTATTGGTTTAAATGAATTTGGGACTGTTGTAGTTTTTTTAATTTCCTTACTTTCATCCCTTGACTTGGATTTGCAAGGGTAATATCTTGAGGAGCAATACTTTGTTGCCTACTTCTCAAGATATATTATTAATCTTGGGAAACTACTACATTAATTAGCAGCTTCTTGTCCTCAACTGAAGGAATCCCCCATTCATATTTCTTAATCATCATGGAATATAAAAATTAAAATTCATGATTGGGTAACTCATATGATTACATCATACTAACATCACAAACAAATTTAAGTGTTTGATCACATACTTTTTTTTACGACACTCCAAAACTGATCACTTGTAATAGCAATATAAAATTCTATGGAGGCAATCATCTTAGTTTTGGATACTCAATAATCAAGCATTAAAATATCCTTATTATGAGATGAAAACTCAAGTTCTTTTGCATCTTCATCAACATTTTTAGCAGTATCACATGGAAGATGTTTAAGGAAGCATTTATCACACCAATCAATTTCAATGTCATAATTTACCACATTCACTTGGGTATTCAATGGATCAAGTAATTCCTTTCCAGCCCCTCTATTATGATTTATGTCACCTCTTTCATCACATGTAGGCCTCTTCCCTCTATCATTATCTCTAATGTGAAGAGAAGGCCTCCCTTGTGCTTGATTCACTTTTGTACCTATATCATGACTTGTATACCCATAAGGAAGCCCCTTCTTAGCTCTAGCCATCTTGTAGGACATCTCCTTAATAGTGAAGGATAAAGTCTTAATAGTTTCCTAAAGTTTAGCATTCTCAGTAGACTATATATTTTCAGGATTAACCAATTTCCAATCAACCCACTTTTTCAAAGGCTTTCTCACAACCTTTATATTATTCTTAATTTGGATGGCCATATTGAATACCAATCTCAATTTTGTGAGAGACTTGTCCTTCAAGTAATACGTAGCCTTCATGTCAAAGGCATCATAATATCTAAGTAGGTATCTTGTATCACTCAACCTAATGTTTTTAGGTAGACTTATCATAGTCTTGTTTAATCATGTATTAAAATCATGTACACACTCATTAGGGTTCTTCTTAATGTTTTAAAATTTTGCCAAGAGAAACCTAAGATCAATCTTATCACCATACTAAATTTCAAAAATATTTTTCATTTCTTCCCATGAATCAATGCATACATGGGGAATGGAATTGAACCACTCATGAACATATTCTTCCAACATGTGCACAAATGACGTAATACAAACATCCTCATGTTCAACCTCATAATATTCAATGACAATGTGGAAAGCCCTCAAGTGTTTATCACCTATCACTACATTATTCCCTTGAAACTTAGGAAGGTTGTTTCTTACTTCATTTGGGACATCATTAGGATGACCTTCCATTTCATCAAAGTTAAGTGGTCTAAATATGGGAATCCTAAATGTAGGATTCTCATTCTCATCTTGGTCCCTATGCCTCATGATTGGTTTGATGGTAGGTTCAAGATCAAATGCAAAAGGGTTGTGAGGGGGTGAGAGAGGTATTCTTGGTGAATCAAATTTAGGAGGAGATTCAACTAGTTGAGAAGGAGTTGGATAATAAATGGGACTATATGATTTTGAATGATTAGGAGAACTATGATAATCTTTAATAATAGGAATTTTAACAAATAAAATTTTAGGATTACTAGAATCTTGATAGTCCAAACACTCCTCAATAGCTTAACTTTGTCCTTCAACTAGCTTCCAAACTCATCTCCTTCTTTGATGAATACTTAAGGGTGAGATAAGTTGTTTTGATGAATCAATTTTGAAGGATGACCTCAATCCTTCCAGATTTACAAGTGAAAGAGGAATCACAATTGAAGATACTCAAAATGGTCATTGATCTTTCTTTGAAACTAGATGATGTGTTGGAGTCACCTCTAGATGAAAAATTCTCGATTATAATAGTTTTAAGTATACACATTGATACATACTAAAACCATACCTTGCTGAAATTAGTGATGATATATGAAAGCAAAGACATTGAAAATTTTAGACTCATGTTCAAAAGGGGAAATCACCTCAAAACATGACAAATTTATATATCCTTGTAATAAATATAACATATGTCAAATTATCAAATATTTCAAATTACCAACAATGTCCCTAGTAGAGTGATGAATTTTTTGATATCCTAAAGTGTTAAATCACATTCAAATAGCCTCAACTTTTAAACTCACGAGAGATTATGAATAAACATTGTCTAAAATTAAGCAACTAAGGTTAATGCATAAAATATATCTTGATAGAGAACTTGAGGACAGAAACAAATACAACCCTCTACAAGATTCCCTGACAACACAAGTGCCAAGATTCATAGTCTAATCCCTATCAATGATGCTAGTAGAGTGTTGGTTCCCACTTGTATACCTCTCTTGCTCAACCTTGTAAACTTTGAGAAAATGGAAAATGTAGATGTAAAATCTACTGATATGCTATTATAACTAGGGAAGGGATTAGTATTAGGATACACTGAATGCAAATAATAACTAGAAAACACCAACAGAGGGTATGGTTAATTATTTGCTACTTTAGACTCTATCTGAACCAAGGTGAGAGGACCTAAGGGATAGCTTGCTCACATGGAGTGATACTACAATTCAATATCCATGGAGATTTTTGGAAGAAAATGTAGATTTGAGTAGGGCATAACCAAAGTTGCACACTCCACCTAAGAATTTTTATCATACAAAATGGACAAATGCACTAGAATAGACACAATTTACTAAAGATAGATGGGGATGTGCTAGAAACCTTCATTCTAAACAATTTTTCAACATGAAAGAGTCAAATGGAAGACTACAATGTTGGAATTTAAAGCACAAAGTACATGCACATTTTATATAGGCAATATTTATGCATATGTAGGAAAAGAATGCTCGTAATAAGTAACAGGGTGTATTATTTATAGGGTAGGATAGAGCAGGACAAGTTGGATAGTTATAAAAAAGAGCAGTGTAATGGTGGTTTTCAAACAATAGGAAATATTCAACATACATGATATAATTTATTTGTAAAGATGTAGAAAAGTGAGAGAAAAGCCATGGAAACTACTAGGAGTAATTTGTGTCCATTGGTGGCAATACAATGCAAATACCCAAATGATTCTTGAAATCCTAAAGCATACAATACAACTAAAATTTCAAAATCTATTTCTTATTAAATTCATAAACCTAGGGTGACCTTAACACATTATCAATAACATATTTCCATATCACCATGTAGAAAAGGGTTTATAACCTAGATCTGTGCTCATGATTACAACCATTCATAAGCATTAAACCAGATATCCAATCAAGAGAATATGTAAAATATGTTATTTAATTTAATCAACAACAAAGAGTAAAAACCACAAGTATTTTTTATTTTCTTGAAATAAAATCTTACATAAATCATTATTTTTTAGAATGCTACCATGGGGACAAACATGGTGAGTTTGCTCTTTTGACATGAGAAACATAAACATGCTCTCAGATTTTGTTAATGGATGTATAGCTGCAACCACCTTATCGAGAGAGACAAAATGCACACATAAAAATGAATCATAAAATTTGGAAGAGCCTAAATCTGGGAAAAGAAAATAAATCCAACCACCTAGAAAAGAGGGCAAGCCTTCCTTTTATACAAATTTCTCACCCCTTTGTAATCCAAGAATATATGTTATAATTGTCAATATTGCAAACTTATATTCAGCCCTCAAAGTTCTACCAAGATGCTTCTAGCTAGAATATGCTCCTTTTCACACTTGGAATCTTCATGCATTTGCAAGGAAAATAAATCTTATAATTGCTTCTACATGTAATGATGAATATTTTAAAATGAGCCTTTGATTTCTTGGCTAAAAATGCATTTCATTCAATCTTAAAAGAGAATATTAATTTGGGATCTAAAAAAACAATTTGTCCTCTTGTGTAACTACTTGCATGTGTTTTTGAACACTCATTTTCCTAGCTGAAAACTCCTGGAATGCTACACTTCTTATGCGTGCTAAATAATAGCCCTTGCCTTATAATGATGGCATTGAAACACTCCAAATTCATGGCTATTTGATAAATATTCACTAGAATGTCCCATCATAGATTTGTAAACCTAAAATATCTCTCCCATGGATATGTTTGAACAAGTAAAACGTGAGAAATTGAGACTTAGCTAATTCTTACATTTTTCAACTTTCACTCCAATATGCCTTTCAACACTTTGCTTTTTTTTTTTTTTTTTTTTACTTTAAGGGTTGCAGCCAATCTTTTTCAATGCATAAGTGCATTATTTTTCACTTTTTAACCTTATAGGGAACTATAGGTCCAATTCATAATTTGGCACTTCTTTTGTATGGTAGAAATCTAGAACTCACCAACACATTTATAACATGCAAATTGGAAACTTTCAATTTATAGTTGCAGTTCCCCATAAAAGTTCCCAGTAGATCTAGGAACTTCAAATGCAATTTGTAATTTACAATTTTGTAAGTTGCATTCTAGAGTTGCAGTTACCTTGAAAAGTTCCCTCATGAATTTGGTAAGTTCAAGTGCAATTTGCAATTTGCCTAAATTGTAAAATTACAATTTTCTTTGAAAGTTCCACTTTGAACTAGGACCTCGTGCTTGACTGACATTGACTAGGGGGTTCGGGAGATCCTAGTGCAATTTACAACTTGCAATTTGCACATTTGGAAAAATGTAAAATTTTATCCCTCCCTAAAATCTCCCTAGGGGTTCATTTGAGTTGACTTTTCTTATGTTGAGTTGATTAGTGGGACTGGGAAGTTGTACTACATATTGCAACTTGCATTTTGAAGACTTGCCTTTTGTAATTTATTTCTCCCACCAAGATCTCTCATGGACTTCAGAGCTCAAAAAACAAATTGCAAGTTTGCATTTATGTGTAAATTACAATTCCTATTACGAACTCCACAAAGCACTCCTTTTGCATTCCATAGGGGCTGCCATTTTTACTTGATTTCTAGATCCATCAAGAACCAATTCTAATGTAAACCAATCTAGGAATATAAATTAAAATATTTGTAAAATACATGAGGAACCCTAAAACACCAACAAAAACACTTAACAATTTCTCTGAATTCTTCAATGTGTATGTTTCCAAAAAATGTCCTACCAAATCCCTTTTTCATTGTCAATCAGAACTATAGAGAAGAGAATTAGCTTCATCATATTAAAGAATCCCATGAATAACACTCTATGCAACAACCCTTCAACCTCTGTAATCAACAAATGCCATGACTAAAGTGTAAAGTCTTGGAACATCTTCATTATTGCACACCTTTGTCCTCAGATCCTTTAAATAAGTTGACATCAAAAAAGAAACCTCTATAAAGGGGTCATAACCGAAGGATCTCATACTCATGCATGTCTCAAAAAAAAAGAATGATGGAACGCAATCACAATCTTTATTAGTCTTTCCCACTGAAAGAACAACTAATATTTGTACCCCTTTACCGAGTATAGAGTATCATTCTACACCAAATACATGTTATATGTAAGAGAAAGCCTGTCATAGACATTAAACACAATAGCATTTTCACATCACACCTCCAACTTCGCATATGCTTTAGATTTATGAATAAAATATGCCTTATTTGCTATACTAAAAATGCTTGCCCGCACAATGTGCAATGACCATCAAGGGATTTATTAAGGTCAATGGGAACATCCATGTTCCGTCTTGTTGACTGTAGAAGCTCTAGTGATGAATTTGAATATGGTCATTAGTGTACAAGCTAATCGAAATTGAATAATAAAATCCAGCCCCACCATTCTTATTCTCTATCAAAATAACTCGTGGAATACACGGGAATTTCTCCTTCCCATATTGCGACTTTAGCTTGGCAAATTGAATCCCACTAGGATGGCCCTCTATTTTTCTGGTATACTATTTCACAATCTATGTTCTATATTATTTCTTAATCATTAGCCTTGCATTATGCTTCCCTTTCTTACTGCCATTTAGAGACATATCGATCAGGGATACCACATCTGCTCTACTCAACATATTTATGATAATGCTTCCTATATGGATTATGCCATGGACCGTGATCCTCCATATACAGCCTTAAGAGTTTTAATCAATAAAACCATTCTTATCGGCAGCATATTCCTTTTGTATGAGTCAAATGAATTCAAAAACATTTAGAACGCTCATCTCAAGAACCGCCTAACCTGCATAGGACACATGGAAGAAATTTCAAGTATTGAATCTACCAGCTGGGTGTTTTAATCATTTAAAAAATTTCTCTTAGTTCTGCGGGCCTGGGGAGATTGTCTGCAATCTTTCAATATGTAATATTTGTAAACTTGCACATTAAAAACTCTGTCGACCTCCCCTGGAGTTCCACTTGGTCAACGGTCTTATCTCCATCACGAGCTTTGGAGGTGGGACAACAATTTACCATTTGAAATTTAGAAAACTGCATTTGTTCATGCCTTTTCTGGCAAATACTTTTCCGTCGGGATCCAGAGCTTAGCATGCAAGTTGTAAGTTGGCAACTTGCTAAGTTTCATCTCCGCTCCGATTTTTGGCCATGATATTTTACCAGAAAATCTAAAACTCACCATGAAAATTGCAAGTTTATAACTTGATTTTCCATCTTAAATCCTTGCCAGTCTTTTACATACCGACTTGTACTTTGCAATGACTACATTTTGACATTCAAATTTATGTCGTCCTATGCCTTGCGTCCCCCTAGCAAAGAAAAATTTTAACTTTATCTTATTTCTGTATGACATTCCACGTGGGTCTTAGCGATTGGCATGTTTTTTGATATTCATTTCAGAACTCTGTTCCAACATGGAACTCCTCTTCTAACATTCTTGTTGTTTCTTCAATCTCTCCACGTGGACATTACCCATGGCATCGGTTCAAAACTTGCTTTGTTGCTCATCCAGCCACGTGGAGTGGTCAACACTCTTCATTTATCTGAAGCTTTGATTGGTAAGTCGTTCGATAATATGCAATTTGTATATTTGAGACTTTGCTTTTACACTTTACTTTCCCGCTGTCGATTCCCGTTGGGATTCGAAAATCCATATGCATCTTGCAAGTTAGATAACTTGCAAATTGCAACTTCACTTTACTTCCCCACCATCCCTTTTCTTATGTGCTGTGGGTTTGGGAAATAATTCAACAATTCACAGCTTTTATTTTTAAAAGTGCATTTTACATGTATCTTTTCCCACCGAGAGTTTTGTAGAGTTTTATGCTCTATTTACAATTTGCAATTCCCTTATGAAAACCTTATTGGGCTCGTTTTTCATCATACACTCTGTAAGCTTGTTAAAACATACATATATAAAAGGTTAGTCAAAATTGAGATTTTACAAGGTTTTTTTATAATATGAACATGAGAACGGCTTTTTGGTTAATCTGAGTGAACAGATTTACGAATTGGAATAACAATTAGACAAATTAGGCATTAACATATGATAAGGGCACAAATTGTTGCATGTAATTTTGGGCAGTAACACTAGGTCTCACCCAGGGATGTACACCCTTTGCAGGTGTGCAAAGAAGCCCCAAAAACGAGACCAAATGCCAATCCATTGGGACACGGAGTTAACACTTCAACAATTTATCAGCAAACACCCATGGAAGCTCAACAAAATAAGGGTCAGACTCACAAAAAAAAAGATCAGGAGGATCTGAAAATGAACACATGACAAAATGATGAAAGGAAATGTAAAAACAAATTCCAAAGCAAAGAGGCAACAAAACAACAAGGTAACAAAACTATACACTGTACAATTATTTTACACAGTTATGAACTCAGTCAAGGAAGTGTTTCAAATTTCTACCATCAATTGGTGGCTTCAGTATCTCATCATCCCTCAATTTGTTTAACTTTTCCAGCAATATGGTGGCCAAGATGAAGTTAATCAATCTTTGTGCTTGCCTAAGGGATTTCCTTCTAGGATTTAATAGGATGGCATGTTGAAACAAATTCTTCTTCTATGATTTCAAATCCAAATAATACCAAGCCAAGCAATCTTACTACTTCTTCAGTAGTTGTAAGTAAGCTTGTTTCTTCACCGCATTTAGGTGAGTATTAAGCAAGAGTGCCTCATACTTATCAATGTCATTAATGTACTCAAAAAACATCTAAAAAGAAAAAATGAAACATTTACCATTGGGGGAATACAAGACAACCACAACTCCATTTTCAAGATTGGAGCAAGTCCCATCAAATGACATTTTTCAAACAACACCTTTGTTTTCATATCCAAAATCAAGAACAACTGTTTATTCAACAAGATCCACATTCTCAATGAAGTTACCCAGCTCAACATCCATGCATAACACCTCATTTAGAGCATATTTTGGATCTTCAATTACATGTAACATCTTAGGCTCTCTATGAAGTCTGACCATCTTACCTTCCAAAGGAATGGTGGCATAATAAAGGTGCATTTGCACAATTCCAACCATTCTAGGAGCCCATTTTCATGACATCAACATCTCCCACTTAGGTGGGCATTCCAAAACTACCATGTCCATATTCAAATAGATATCTGGATGCACAACCAACTGTACTACCAATCCTTTGACTTGTCCCATAACTGTTACCTCTCATGAGTCCGTGGCATAACACATGTTAAAGGATAATGCAATTTTAACTCCTAGGTCATTAAGGAGACTCAAGGGGATCACATTGTAATAACCTATAGAAATAAACATGTAGTTGTGGACAATCAGACCATTAACCAATAGGGTGGTGTAAAACGGATCCACATTCAACTAACTTTCTACTAATGCAATCCTCAAATAAACTTCAAGGGCTGGTTCAATAACCTCATCTGATACTTCATCATCTTTTGAGAGAGTTTAGGTTAAATCAATTTCATTTGTAGTTGTACTTTCACCAAACTCTAAATACTCAAATGCGCTCTACTTATGTTTAGGTATTCACAATAATTTAACAAGTGGCATGGTAATTTTTAGTTGGATCAACACATGAGCCATACCACACATTCTATATTGAGGAAGTGGAGTATTAGGAGGAAGAGTGACATCACCTTTAGATGGAATACAATCATTTAAATTCTAAATTGGAATAGGTTGGGATGAATTTGTATGTTTAACAGTACTCTTTAAGAGTGTTATTTCTAACATCGTTCACACCCTTAAGAATACTAGATAGCAAGGGTACTCTATTTTTAGTTGGGGCACCCTTTTGTTTAACAACATGGAAAATGGGTACTGGTTTTGAAGAATTTAGGACAGCTCTAGTTTTTTAATTTCCTTACTTGCATTCCCTACCCTTGGATTTATAGGGGTAGTATATTGAGGAGAAACACCTTATTTCCTGCTTCTCAATTTATATTCTTTCTCTTGGGAAACTTATACATTAATTAAAATCTACGTGTCTTCAACTGAAGGAATCCCCTATCATATTTCCTAATCATCATGAAATGTAAAAATCTAAAATCATGATTCACTCATATGCTTCTATTATATTAACATCATAAACAACTTCAATAGTTAAGACACATACCATTTTTACTGCACTCATAAACTAATCAATAGTAACAGCACTAAATAATCTCATGAAAGTAGTCACCTTACTTCAAAATACTTGGAAATAACCATCAAAATGTCATCATTATTAGATCTAGAATTAGGTTCCTCTACCTCTTCAATAACAGTTTTAGTATTTCACATAGAGGATATGAAAGGAAGCATTTATCACACCAATCAATGTCAATGTCATAATTTACCACATTCACTTCAATGTTCAACGGATCAAGTATTTCCTTCCCAGCCCCTCTATTATGATTTTTGTCATTTCTTTCATTACATGTAGGCCTTTTCCCTCTGTCATTATCTCTAATTTGGAAATCAATTCTCTCTTGTGTTTGATTCAGATTCAGAGCTCACTCCTAACTTGTATACCCATGAGGCAGCCCCTTCTCATCTCTAGCCAACTTTTAAGACATCTCCTTGGCAAGGGAGGCCAAGGTCTAAATAATTTACTCAAGGTTAGCATTCTTAGTGGATTACATTTTTCATTAATAACCAATTTCACATCATCCCACTTGTTCAAAGCTTTACCCATATCCTTTATGTTGTTCTCAATTTGGATGGCCATATTTAATTCCAATCTCAAGTTTGTGAGAGCCTTGTCCCTCAAGTAGTATGCAGCCTTATTTTCAAAAGCATCACAATATTTAATTAGTTATGTTGTATCACTCAGCTTAATGTTTTCAGGTAGACTCATCATAATCTTGCTAAACCATGTATTAGAATCCTGCACACACTCATTAGGGTTCTTCTTAATGGTTTCAAATTCTTCCAAGAGAAACCTAGGATCAATCCTATCACCATACTAAATTTTAAAAAAGCATTCTTCATTTCTTCCCATGAATCAATGCATCCACAGAGAATGCAATTGAACCACTCATGAGCATCTTCTTCCATCATGTGCACAAACAACTTAATATAAACATTCTCATGCTCTACCTCATAATCTTCAATGACAATTTGGAAAGCCCTCAAGTGTTGATCACCTATCACTGCATTGTTCCCTTGAAACTTAGGAAGGAGGTTCCTTACTTCATTGGTACATCATTAGGACAACCTTGCATTTCATAAGAGTTAATTCGTATAAATATAGGAATCCTAAATGCAGGACGCTCATTCTCATATCGGTCCCTATGCCTCATGATTGGTTCAAGGTAGGTTGAAGATCAAATGGTAAAGGGTTGTGAGGGGGTGATTGAGGTTGACTTGGTGGATCAAACTTAGGAGGAGATTCAACTGGTTGAGAAGGAGTTGGATAATAAATGGGACTATACGATTCTAAATGATTAGGGGAATTATGATAATATTCAATAATAAGAAGTTTAACAAACAAAAGTTTAGGATTACCATAATCTTGACAATCCAAAAACACTTCAATAGCTTAAATTTGTCCTTCGATTGGCCTTCAAACTTGTCTCCTTCTTTGATGAACACTCAAGGGTGAGACAAGTTGTTCTGATGAGTCACTTTTTAAGGATGACCTCGGTCCTTCTAGCTTTGCAAGCAATAGAGCACTCAAAATTGAAGATATTCAAAATGGGTGGTGATCTCTCTAAGAAACTAGATGATGTGTTTGACTCACCACATGAAGTAAACTTCTAGAATATAATAGTTTACAAATACGTAGTGATACATAATTAAACCATACCTTGGGGAAATTAGTGATGATATATGAAAGCAAAGACATTGAAAATTTTAGATTCGTGTTCAGAAAGGGAAACCACCTCAAAACATGAAAAATGTATAACTCCTTGTAATAAATTTGGTAGATGTCAAATTATCGATAGCATCCCCTATGGAGTGTTGAACTTGTTGATGACCCAAAGTAGTAAATCACACTCAAATAATCTCAACTTTCAAACTCATGAGAGAATATGAATAAACATTGTTCAAAAATACACAACTAAAGTTAATGCATAAAATATTTATTGATAGATAACTTGAGGACAATAATAAATATAACTCTCTGCAAGAGTCCATGACAACACAAGTACCATGATTCAAAGTTTAATCTCTAGTACTAGTGTTAGTAGAGTGTTGGTTCCCATTTTTACACCTCTCTCACTCAGCCTTGCACACTTTGAGAAAATGGAAAACATTGATGAAAATTCCACTGATATGTCATTATAGCTGGGGAAGGGTTTCGCCTCAGGATGTAATGAATGTAGACAATGATTGGAAAGCACTAACATAGGGTATGGTTAGCTCACTACTACTTCTAGATGTACCCAAACTAAGGCAAGAGGGCCTAAGGGGTATCTTGCTCACATGTAGTGATATCGTAATTCAATTTTCATGGGGGTTTTTGGTACAAAGCATAGATCTAAGTAGGGCATAAACAAAGTTGTACACTCTATCAAGGAAGGGTTATCACATAGAATGAACAAATGCATTGAGGCAAATACAAGCTATTGAAGATAGATGGGGATGTGATTCCAACATTAATTCAATTTTTTTTCTAACAACAGAGGTCAAATGAAAGACTGCAATGCTAGGGTTTAAAGCATAAAGTACATACACATTTTATATAGACAATATTTATGCATCTATAGGTAAATAACACTAATAATATGTAATAGGGTGTATTATCTGTAGGGTAGAATAGGGTAGGACAAGATGGATAGTTATAAAAAAATATTGGTGTGCTAGTGGTTTTAGAATAGCAAGAAATCTTTTAATAGACATGACATCATTCATTCGTAAAGATATAGAAAACTCATATACAAGTCACAGAAATTACCAGGAGTGATTTGCATCCATTGGTGCCAATATAATGTAAATACCCAAATGATTTTTGAAGTCCTAAATCATACACTGCAAATAATATTTCAAATACCTTTTCCTCTTAAATCTATTAACCCAAGGTGCCCTTAAGAGGTTATCAATAACATATATCCAAATAACAATGCAGAAAGGGGTTTACAACCTAGATCTATGCTCAAGATGAAAACCATTCATAAGTATTAAACTAGATATCCAATCAACAGAGTATATTAAACATATTAATGCATTTCATCAATAGGAAAGATTTAAAACCACAAGTATTTTTCATATTATTGAAATAAATTCTTACATACATAATTTTTTTTAGAATGTTGCCATGTGGACAACCATGGTGAATTTGCTATTTTGATAGGGTAGACATAAACATGCTCTCAGAGCTTGTTAATGGCTATACAATTGCAACCACCTTAGAGAAAGAAATAAAATGCACACATAGAAATGAATCCCAAATTTTGAAAGAGCATAAACCTAGGAAAAACAAGAAAAACCAATGACCTAGAAAAGAGGACAAGCCCTCTTTTTATACAAATTTATTTCCCCTTTATAATTCAAGAATATGTTTTGTAATTTTCAATATTGCAAACTTGCAGTCATCCCTCAAAATTATGCCAAGATGCTTCTAACTAAAATATGCTCCTTTCCGCGCCTGGAATTTTCATGGCTTTCCAAGATAAATGATTATTTTAACTACCTCTTCATGTAATATTGAATATTTTCAAACAAACCTTTGTTTTCTTGGTTGGAAATGCATTTCATTTGATCTTGAGAGAGAATATTCTTTTGAGAACCAAACAAACTTTTTGTCCTCTTTTGAAACTGCCTAGACATGTCTTTGACCACTCATTTTCCTAGCTCGAAACTCCTAGATAGCTACCCTTCCTCTTATGCACGCCAAAGAACAACCCTTGTCTTGTAATGATGGCATCAGAACACTCCAAATTTATGGCCATTTGAGAAATCTTCTTTGGAATGGCCCACCTTGGCCTTCCAAACCTGTAATATTTCTCCCATGGATGTGTTTGAACAAGCAAAACATGAGAAATGGAAAGACTTAGCTATTTTTTACCTTTTTCTCCAATATGCCTTTCAACACTTTGATTTTTTCATTTTTGACTTTTAGGCTTGTTGCCAATATTTTTTAATGCATAAGTTCATTTATTTTTCACTTTTTAACCTTATAGGGAACTCTGGGTCTAATTCACAATTTTGCACTTCCTTTGTATGGTGGAAATCCAGAACTCTATAACATATTTGCAACTTGAAAATTGACAACTTGCAATTTATAGTTGAAGTTTCCCTCAAAAGTTATCCAGTGGATCTGGGAGCTTTAATTGTAATTTGCAATTTGTAATATTGTAACTTGCATTCTAGAGTTGTAGTTCCATTGAAAAGTTCCCTCACAAATTTGAAAACTTCAAGTGCACTTTACAATTTGGACAAATTGCAAAATTGCAATTATGCTTAAAAGGTCCACTTTGAACTTGGACCTTATGTTTGACCGGTGTTGGCTGGGGGGTTTGGGAGATCCAAGTGCAAATTACAATTTGCACATTTGCAAAAATGGAAAATTATATACCTCCTGAAATCTCCCTAGAACTCCATTTGGGTTGACTGTTCTTATGCTAAGTTGACCAGTGGGATTGGGAAGTTAGATTGCATATTGTAACTTGCATTTTGAAGACTTGTTTTTGGTAATTTGTTTCTCCCACCAAGATCTCCTACAGACTTCAAAGCTCGGGAAACAAAATTCAAGTTTGCATTTATGTGAAAATTGCATTTCCTATTACAAATTATGTTAAGCACTCCTTTTGCATTCCATAGGAGCTTCCATTTTTACTTGATTTCTAGATCCATCAAGCACCAATTCTAATGTCAACCAATCCAAGAGCAGAAAATGAAAGATTTGAAGGATACATGAGGAACCCTAAAACACCAACAAAAACACTTCACAATTTCTATGAATTCTTCAATGTGTATGATTACAAAATACGTCCTACCAAATCCCTTTTTCATTATCAATCAAGATCATAGAGGAAAATCAACTTCATCATACTGAAGAATCCTAGGAATAACACTCCATTCAATAACCCTTTGACCTCTGTAATTAGAAAATGCGATGGCTAAAGTGTAAAGTCGTAAAACATCTGCATTATTGCACACCTTTGTCCACAGATCTTTTATACAAGTTGACATCAACAAATAAACCCCTTTACAAGGGCCATATCCCAAGAAGCTCATACTCATGCATGTCTCACATAGACAGAATTATGGAACACAATCATAATCTTTATCAGTGTTTCTCACTGAAAAAACAACTGATAGTTGTGCCCCTTTGTTGAGCATACAATATCATTCCACACCAAATAGATGTTATATGTACGAGAAACCCTGTCATAGACATTAACCACAACAGCGTTTTCACATCACACACTTCCAGTTTCGCATATGTATGCTTTAGATTTATGAATAAAATATGCCCTGTTTGCTATGCTAGAAGTGATTGCTCGTACAATGTGCAATGACCATCAAGTGATTTCTTCAGGGCAACGGGAACATCCAAGTTCCATTTTGTTCACTGTAGAATCTCTAGTGCTAAATTTGGATATGGTGATTAGTGTACAAGCTACTCGAGCTTGCATAATAAACTCCAGCGCCACCATTCTTATTTTTTATTAAAATAACCCCTGGAATACAGGGGAATTTATCCTTCCCATCTTGTAGCTTTAGCTTGGAAAAATGAATCCCATTAAGATGGCCCTTGATTTGTAAGGTATACAATTTCCAATCTATATTTTACATTGTTTCATAATCATTAGCCTTACATAATGCTTCCCTTTCTTACTGCCATTTAGAGACACATCGATCAGAGTTACCACACCTACACTACTCAACATATTTATGTAAAAGCTTCCTATATGGATTATGCCATGGACCGTGATCTTCCATATACAGCCTTACTAGTTTTAATAAATAAAACCCTTCTTCTCAGCAGTTTATTTATTTTGTATGAGTCAAATGAATGCAGCAACATCTGGAACGCTCATCTCCATCACCACCTAACCTGCAGAGGACACATGGTACAAATTTCACACATTAAATCTGCCTGTTTGACATTTTAATCATTGAAAATTTTCCTTTTAAGTCCACGGGCCTAGGGAGATTGTCTAAAATCTTGTGATATGCAATATTTAAAAACTTGTAGTCAACGATTTTATCTCCATTGTGGGCTTTAGAGGTGGGATAAGAAAATTGCATTTGGTCATATGGTCATGCCATTTTCTCCAACCACTTTTCCATCGAGATCTGGAACTTTGCATCTCAGCTCCGATTTTACACCATGCTTTTCTCCCATCGGATCCAAAATTCAGCATGCAAATTGCAAGTTTGTAAATTGCTTTTCCATCTTAAATCCCTTTTGGGCTTTTACATGCTGATTTGCACTTTGCAACAACTGCATTTTGACATTCGAATTTCCACCATCCTATGCCTCGTGTCCCCCAAGAAAAACAAAATGTTATCTTCTTATTTGTGCCATCTTATTTAAAATTTAAAATTTAATTTTCACTGATTGGCATGGTTTTTTATATTCATTTCAGACCTTTGTATTGGAAAATCTTAATTATTTACAGCTGGACTGTCAGAAGTTTTGATATGCTATTTTCTTGCTCTGTTTTTATTTCTGTCAGTTAGTTAGTTGGGTGAAATCTCTTCGGTGATTTCCCTTGTCTTTTTGGATTGCCTTACACTCCAAGTAAACATTTACGGCTGTTGGTTGTTGTATTCTCCAAAGATATCATTCGACATTTTATTATGGTGGTTTTTGGTATTTTTTTTGGCTGTAGCAAAAACTGTGTAAGTAGAAATCCCCAACTCAAGTCTGGGTGGTTTTTACAAGGAGAAAAATCTTCAGAACAGGGTTGTTTTATGTATGAATGCAAGTTTTATGTATTGTTGTTGCTGCTATTAAATTTTAGAATTTTATTTCTCTTTGTGCAATCTGTTATTCATCCCTCATCTGGTATCAGAGCAAGGTTTAATGGCTTCTACTTCTGGTGCATCCCTTGTCAATATGCAAAGCCCTGTTTTCATAGGCAAAAATTATGAGTATTGGTCTTTAACTATGAAAGCCCTGTTTAGGTCTCAAGACATTTGGGAAATAGTGGAAAATGGCTATATGGAACCAGCAAACCAGGCAGCATATAATGCTCTTACACAAGCAGAGAAGGATGTCTTGAAGGATCAACGAAAGAAAGATGGGAAGGCACTATTTTACATTCATCAAGCAATGCATGAAAGCATACTCCCAAGAGTTGCAGCAGCTAAGCAAGCAAAGGAGCATGGGACATATTGCAGATTGCTTATCAAGGTATGGATAAGGTAAAGACTGCCAAGTTACAGCTCCTTAGAAGAGATTTTGAAAACTTGTCAATGAAAGACTCAGATTTAGTAGAATCTTTCTTTACTCATGTTGTTGGTCTGATTAATCAAATCAAGTCTCATGGAGAGGTCATAAAGGATAGGAGAGTTGTTGAGAAGGTACTTAGGAGTCTTCCTTCTAAGTTTGACCCTTTAGTTGTTGCTTTGGAGGAAACCAAAGATTTGAGCCAATTTAGTGTTGATGAGCTTAATGCATCTCTTATCAATCATGAATATAGACTAAACAGATCACACATTTGATTAGAGAATGCATTTTCATCACAGTTATCTATAAAACGTGGAAGAGGCCAGGGAAGGTTTAGTCCTAGAGGTAGAGGGAGAAGTTCTCCTAGAGGTGGACGTAATAGCAGTCCATCAAATATTGGTGGAAGAGGTCAAAATCAGAATTTTAGTTACCCAAGTGGCCAGAGATTTGACAAATCACACATTCAATGTCACTATTGTAAGAAGTTTGGGCATTTTGCTTATGAATACAAAAAAAAACAATATGACCAGCAGAAGCAAAGTACAAATCAGTCAAGTAGCACATCCACAGGCACTATGTTCATTGCATGCATTGAAATTGCTGAAACAATTTCTACAAACTCTCCAGTTGAGTGTAATATTGTCCAAGAAAGCCCATGTGATATATTGCATTTAGACTCTGGTTGTAGTAATCACATGACAGGTAATAGAGATTTGTTTTCTAGCTTGGATGAATCAGTTCAAACTAATGTCACACTTGGCAACAACAACAAAGTCAATGTTTTGGGTAAAGGTGAAGTTAATATTCTAACCAAAAGGGGGGAGCTGAAAGTTATGCCTGATGTATATTATGTTACTGGTTTAAAACACAACTTAATGAGCATTGGACAGTTGGTACAAAAGGGCTATAGAGTGTATATGGAAAACAATGAGTGTGTAATTATGGACAAGTTTCCAAGCAATCAGATCATAGCCAAGGTGAAGATGACTAATAACCGTATGTTTCCACTAAGAATAAGGCCAAACATAAAAGGAAAAACAGCTCAAGCTGTTCATGAAACAAAAAATGTAAATACTGGAGCAGCCTTTAATGTAGAAAATACAGAGTCAGCAGTAGCCATAGATAGCTCCAGAATAGTTCAGCCCAACTCTATAGAAGAAAAGGATTGTTGTGTAGAAACTCAAGAAGCTTTTCAATCAGTGGTAAAAGATGAGTCATGGCTATGGCATTTTAGATTTGGTCATTTGAAGTTTGGAGGGCTAAAGCTACTATATATGAAAAACATGGTGAAAGGTTTGCCACTAATTGAAAAACCGGAAAGAGTTTGTGAAGGATGTATCATGGGAAAACAACATAGAGAATCATTTCCAGTTGGCAAGTCAAACAGAGCTAAAGCACCACTTGAGATTGTGCATTCAGACATTTGTGGGCAAATGCAAACACTGTCTATAGGAGGCTGCACTTATTTTCTTACATTTATTGATGATTTCACAAGAAAAACATGGGTATATTTTCTAAAACACAAGTCTAATACTTTTTCTTATTTTCAGCAATTCAAGGCACTTGTGGAGAAGCAAAGTGGCCACTACATCAAGGTTCTAAGGACAGATAGAGGCGGTGAATACATATCCAATGAGTTTCTAAATTTTTGTAAATCTCATGGCATACACAAACAATTTACAGCCCGCTATTCACCTCAACAAAACGGTGTTGCGAAGAGGAAGAACCGAACCATTATGGGGATGGCTTGTAGTATGATGGCAGCCAAACATTTACCTAATGAATATTGGGCTGAGGCAGTTGCAACTGCTGTTTACATCATGAATAGGTGCCCAACAAAGAGTGTGAAGAACAAAATCCCTCAAGAGGCTTGGACAGGTAGGAAACATAGTGTTTCTCATTTGAAGGTATTTGGTTGTGTTGCATATGCACATATTCCGGATGAGTTGAGGAAGAAGTTAGATAATAAGGGACAAAAATGTATATTTGTTGGCTATTCGGAGGATACAAAGGCATATAAATTGTTTGATCCTATCAATAGGAAGGTTATAATCAGCCATGATGTTCAGTTTGTGGAGGATGAAGCATGGGATGGAAGCATAGAGAGGACTGTCAAAATTGCAGCTGTTGTTCCACATGTTAACATGGCAGATGAAGTGTTTCCAACACCAACTATAACTCAAACTCTAGTCCCTTCCACTCCCGGGACAATGCCACAAGTTGTAGCTCAAGCCACACCTTCATTCACACCAAGGAGATCTTCAAGATTGATGTCCACACCAATAGAGCAGCAAACTCTTTCTAGCAGTCCAAATAGTTCCTCATCTCCTGACCCAACTCTATCAAGCATGATGCCACGAAAAACAAGGAGTCTAAGTGAGTTGTATAATGTTGATACTACAAATTCATTGTCTGCTTTTGCCTTATTTTCTCATATAGATGACCCATTAACATTTGAAGAGGCTGTGAGTAGTGATATATGGGCACAAGCCATGGATGAAGAGATTGAATCCATCGAGAAGAATCAAACATGGGAGTTGGTAGACTTGCCTGAAGGCAAAGATGTAATTAGTGTCAAATGGATCTATAAGACTAAACAAGATGCTGATTGAAATGTTCAAAAACATAAAGCAAGGTTAGTTGCTAGGGGCTTCACACAAAAGCCTGGTATAGACTTCAATGAGACATTTTCTCCTATTGCTCGGTTGGACACGGTTAGGACTATTCTAGCTATTGCTGCCACAAAAAGTGGCCCGTATACCAAATGGATGTGAAGATGGCATTTCTAAATGGATATTTAGAGGAGGAAGTATATGTGGAACAACCACAAGGCTATGAGATACCAAGTCATGAAGACAAGGTGTATAGGTTGAAGAAGGCACTTTATGGATTAAAGCAAGCTCCTAGAGCTTGGTACAGCCGCATTGACTCCTATCTCATTCAAAATAGTTTTCAAAGAAGTGGTTGTGAGCCAACATTGTACATCAAAGTCAATGAACAAGGTAACATTTTAACTGTTTGCTTGTATGTGGATGATTTAATTTTTACCGGTGACCTTGGCATAGATTCGTTCAAATCAAAGATGAAGAGTGAATTTGAAATGACTGATTTGGGGCTTATGAGGTATTTTTTGGGCATTGAAGTCCATCAATCCAATGATGGTATATTTATTTTTCAATCTAAATATGCAAATGAAGTCTTGAAGAGATTCAATATGGCAAAGTGCAATGCAGCCCCAACACCGGTTATGACAGGATTGAGACTAAGCAAGGACAATGATGGAGCATGTGTGGATTCTACACTGTTGAAGAGGCTGGTTGGAATCCTTATGTACTTAACAGCAACAAGGTCGGATATTATGTATGGTGTAAGTCTGATTTCAAGGTTTATGGAGTCTCCAAAAGACTCACATTGGCAGGCTGGTAAGAGAATATTGAGGTATGTGAGTGGTACAAAGGACTTTGGCATACTTTATTCCACTTCAGATGATTTTAGTCTTATTGGGTTCACCGATAGTGATTGTGGAGGTAGCTTAGATGATAGAAAAAGCACTTCTGGGTATGCATTTCATTTTGGCACAGGTGTTGTGTCATGGGCATCAAAGAAACAACCCATTGTGCCTCTTTCTTCAGCTGAAGCTGAGTATGTGGCAGCCACTAATGCCCCGTGTCAAGCTGTTTGGATGCAGAGGATGTTGAAAGATTTGATGCATGAGGAAGAGGAAGCCACTACAATATTCTGTGATAACAATTCAGCCATAGCACTGTCCAAAAATCATGTATTCCACAAGAGAACGAAACACATTGATACAAGGTATCACTTTATTAGAGAGCTTGTAAATAACAAAGAAATTTGTCTTGTTTTTTGCAGCTCTGAAGATCAGTTGGCTGAGATCATCACAAAACCATTGGCTAAAGACACATTTTAGTATTTGCGAAGTGGCTTAGGAGTTTTTGATTTTTCTCAAGTTTGCAGTTCTGAAAATCTGTTCTTAGATAGCTCTGGAAGTGCTGCAGCAACTTTTGGACAAGTTTGATGCAATTTTTGATGATCTCCAGCTGTTCATAATTGAGGGGGAGTATTGGAAAATGTTAATTATTTACAGCTGGACTGTCAGAAGTTTTGATATGCTATTTCCTTGCTCTATTTTTATTTTTGTCAGTTAGTTAGTTGGGCGAAATCTCTTCGGTGATTTCCCTTGTCTTTTTGGATTGCCTTGCACTCCAAGTAAACATTTACGGCTGTTGGTTGTTGTATTCTCCAATGATATCATTCGACATTTTATTATGGTGGTTTTTGGTATTATTTTTTGGCTGTAGTAAAAACTGTGTAAGTAGAAATCCCCAACTCAAGTCTGAGTGGTTTTTACGAGGACAAAAATCTTCAGAACAGGGTTGTTTTATGTATGAATGCAAGTTTTATGTATTGCTGTTGCTGCTGTTAAATTTTAGAATTTTATTTCCCTTTGTGCAATCTGTTATTCATCCCTCATCTTGTGCCAACATGGCACTCCTCTTATAACCTTCTTGATGTTCCTCCAATCCCTCCACATGGACTTTGCCCATGGCATTGGTTTAAAACTGGCTTTGTTGCCTTTTGAGATGTTGTCTTTCGTTGAAACCTTTAATCACTCATCCAGCCACGTGGAGAGGTCAACGCTCTTCATTTATTTGTAACTTTGATTGGGAAGTCATTCAGCAATCTGCAATTTGTATATTCGAGACTTGCTTTTACACTTTACATTCCTGCTGTCGATTCCCTTCGGGATCTGGAAATCCATATGCACCTTGCAAGTTAGATCATTTTCAAATTGAAACTTCACTTTACTTCTCTGCCGTCCCTTTTTCTATGTGATATGGGTTTGGGAAATAAATCAACAATTCACAACTTACTTTTTTAACAAGTGCATTTTACATGTGCCTTTTCCGGCCGAAAGTTCCATGAAGTTTTTTTTTGTTTTATTTGCAATTTGCATTTGACCTTGAAAACCCTGTTGGGCTCCTTTTTCATCATACTGCAGCCTATAAGCTTATTAAAACATAAACATATTAAAGGTTATTCAAAACCGAGACATCATAGGGGTTTTTTACAATATGAATACGAGAATAGGGTTTTGGTTAATTTGACTGATTACACTTGTGGATTGGGATAATAGTTAGATAAATTAGACATTAATATCTGACAAGAGCATAAATTATTGCGTATAATTTTAGATATTAACATATACATTTATGTCATTAATACATACAATACTTTTATTTTTACATTTAAATTTACATTGTATCCTTAATACTCATTTAGTATCATTATTTGTTTATTAGCATATTCATATTTATCATTTATTATCCTTTGAGAGACTCAATATTTATCATGCAAACTTGTTGATATATGTTTTCCAAGATTTATCACTTTTATCTAAATAAAAATTATTAGTAGTGGTCTGACCACTTTCAAAACATTTTGATTTTGTTCATGCCACTTGTGGATTTTTCCCTCCATCTTACCATGTTTCCTTATACCTTGATTATCAGTTTTATTGCTTCCTAATTTTGGGTTGCTGTGAGAATAAAGTTGTAATTTAAATTTAAATTTTGATATATATACATGTACCATAATACATTTCATAATGTCTTCTCAATGAGCTCATACATTGATCATATCTTACACTCTACGTTTATGGTATTCTCTATCTATTTATTGCATATTTTTGTATACTTGTATTAAAATAATGATAATTTAATTAGTGAAAGAGCATATAAATATCACCTTAGTTTTATCTTGCATGTTATATCATAGAGATAAAAGATGGGATTATCGTATACATATGATTTAATTTTGACATGTACGCGTGTTGATTTCTAGTTTTGAAATTAAAAACTTTCCATGAAGTAGGTAGGACTATTGATTGAGGTAGGCCTATTGAACAACAATTGTATTTTTTTTTTTTTTTAAATTTTTAAATGTGCACTTATGGTCAAGCCATGTAGAAATAAATATTACATCTATGCACAAAAATTAGCTTATTAAAGAGAGCTTTCTAGGCATCATTTTTTGATAGAGGGTTTCTTAATGTTTCAAAATATTTAGAGATACATAACCATTATTTAAACAATGTTATCACTATCAAAATATTATCACTATCAAATAGGTCAAATACTAGTCTTGTCATTATTAGAACAATATAATTATAGTCATTTGGATTATCTTTTTCACTATTATACGATCTAATTCTCATCACTTTCATCCTTTCTTAGAGCATAAATTAATAATAAGTTAGTTATACATTTATAAATCCCTTTTTTAATTGTAAATCATTCTATATACTTTCACGTATCTTCTCATTATTTACATCATTATTACTATCTTAAGAAAATGTTTATTTATTACATTTTACTATATTTAAGGTTTTTTTTTAACAATCCATTTTAATTTAGTTGGTGTACTGTTTGTAGAACTTATGTGCCCCTAATATAAAACATATTAATTCACCAAATCCTTTATAACATTTCAATCTTAGGGTCTCATGATGTTTTCCATTATAGAGTCTTGTTTTCATGTGTTTTCATATTTTTTTCCTTTAGGGGTGTGATTTTTTATTGTGATATCATGAACCCTAAGATCTTGCATGTTATTTATGTTTATCTCTTATGTTAATTAATAAATTTAAATATAAAAACCTATTAGGTGAAGTGACATAATGAGTGGTAAATATATTGATTTATATCAAATTCATTTGACTTTTTCTAGTTTTTATTTGAAAAATAATGTGGAAACTATTGATGAAATTCACACTCCACCTCTTCATGTACATGTAGACAATAATTCACGTGGTAAAAATATGAATGATGAAAAATCTAATGATTTATATGTATATTATTTGATGATGATTATATGATTGATAATGGTTCTATTGGATATCAAAACATATAAAATTATGTTTTGGAAAAATAAAAAGTAAAAAGGATTGCCAAATTCAAATATATTGTTAAAGAACATCTAGATCAATTCAACAACATATTAGTTATCTTAAGATAAGTGGAAATGGAAAGTGTATTAAAAATGTCTAATCACCACTTTGAAACCAATGTAGAATGAAATGTATAACAACCATTAAAGAAGATTAGCTTAATTAATTTGGGATAATTACTTTGAAAATTTAAAATTTGATAGTCAAAAATGTCAATTATTTGTTTCATTGATAAAATTGATTAAGATGAGAATTAAAATGTACATGCTAGGACTAAGATCATCTACTATGGATTCATGAACTCTACCATGGCTTCATGATTTTAAAAAATATAAAATTATGGTTCTTCCTTCTCAACCCATTATATAATAGCTATATAGCAGAGATCAAGGTTAATGGTATATATGGTTGTTTTGGTGAAGAGGTTGGTAGCATCAATATCCTCATAAAGTCTAACTTATTTAAATATCTTCACTACATGAGGATTCCTAAAAAATTAAGGAAATGTTAGAAATGCAATCGTAGGGATTACCACTTAGTGGCTTTTATCCTAGTCATGATGTAGCCAATGATATTGGACTAGAAAATGTTCTACAATACATTACTCATGGAATCCATGTCCCTTTCCTTGATAAATTTTACTATTTTTTCACATTTGATTGGACTTTCGATATTCTAAATGCTGGAAAAATGATACAATACCTTCCCTAGATAACCAAGAGTTATTTAATTATTTAATCTATTCATCTAACAAAAGTCTAAATTTTACAAATGTTATTTTTTTGAATTGATGTGATGTCATTTTAACATCCTTCATGGTGGGACTCCCATAACTTTGGGGTCACATAGGGAGTTCACTAATAGGAAATGTGTGGTATTAATATTCACCACATTCTTTAAAGATGATTTTAATGTGAGACATTATAGGTAGATTAGAGGAAGTGGAGGATAGACAATATGGATGGATGTAAGATTTGAAATTGTAGTTAACGAGGTGAGCACTCTCAGTGCTAGGATAATAAATGGCTTCCTGATAGTGTTCATATATTATTTTAAAGTGTTGGAAGGGTTTTGGATCATCGAGGGTAGTGACTTCCATTCCATAATGAGGTAATTGAGAACATTGATGTAGTGTGGATAAAAAAACTTGCATTCCATGTATCCAAGGACAACCCAAATGGATGTTATGTGGTAATTTAAAGTATAACACATGGACTAGGGTTTGATGTGTTATAGGGCCTATTATATATGGTGTCATCTTAATATCATTCTTGATTATCATAGGCTTTAATCATGATGATTTGTGTTCTGGGCATAAAATCCAAATGTCCAAAGCTGTTGATCAAATTAATGTTGCATAGGTTGACTCTAGACCCACCATTTACATGCACTCTCTTAATTAAAATATGATTGGTAATGAATACCTCGCTATATAGGCGCTTATTATGATTTTGGCCAATAAAATGTTTATCTTGTAGATCAAAGGTAATATGCTGGGAGAATGAAAGATGACCTACAAGAACTTAAAGCTAATTGGATTTAATATTTGTCTAAATTCTTAACTCCTGGAGAGTTTTGTTAAGAATATCATGGTGGATAGAAGATGATTTTAGAAGATCCATAACAAAAATATATGCTTGAGTCTTCTCAAGCCATTGGATGATGTCGTACACACCTTTAAGAGTACTCAGAGGAGGTCTTTGCATATTGACCTTAGGAGGTGCCCTTTAAGGTGGGGCTTTTGGGAGTGCCCCCAATTACAGTGACTTTATTGTACTAGGTGGTAGCAACACAACTGGATGACATAACATTAATATCAATCAAAGAATAATTTTGAACATGAGGGTGTTCGGGTGACTTGGCCCTAATATTGATGGTGGCTAATGAGTGAGTCATAGTTATGGGAATTCTGCACATAGTCTACACAGTTGGAATTAGAGGTTTGACCTTTATCTTGATGTGTATTTTTAAAATTATGATCATGCTTGGAGAAAGTATCCCAGTATATTAAAAGATGTTGATTCTTGTAAGATGAATCCTCTCCTTCACCCTCTATTTCTCTTTGGTCATTCAAGACCTTATGTTATTATAGAAGTTAAATACACATTATGGTCTTATGAACCTTGAATATGTGATAGCCATAATACTCATATTCCCTATGCCATGATGGGTTTGGTTGAATCTCATCAAGAGGTTTTATTTCATTAAGGACAATCATGTTAGAATATATAAGCTTCTTTAGGACACTCTCCATAGGTTCATCAAGATTACTATATTTTTATTTCATAGCTTTTGCCCTCGACTTGCCTCTAGGTAAAATGATGTTAGCTACAACGTGAGTCTTTGGCACATTATAGCATTGAATAGTTTAAAAATTCTTGGAATCTAAACTTCCATATCCAACCATGTTCTCATTCTTATTAAATAACTTTGTCTTTTATGATGGGGTATTAGGGTGACTTTGATCATTGCTAGAAAATATTTTGACTACCCTTTGGAAACAAGGGATTAAAATTTTTGAATACCTTTTTCAACAATCTCAACAAATATATTCACATAATTTAACTAAAAATTAAAATCCAATACTTGATTTAGGTTCGAAATATAGATATCAACTAGTTGTTTTTTAGGGGTTGCACATTGAAATATGCTTGCAAGACTATGTCATCTTTGTGAGAATGAAAAGAATATTTCTCCATTTATTTTTTTTGTAATTATATAAATAAAGCATCATGATCTCATGTTACACATTAGAAGATAATTTTTTTTTAAATTTAATGAAATTTAAACCAATAATCAACAATTACACTTGTGCATTGGGATAATCCAATTTTATGACTAATATATTAATGATTTCCATTTTTAGGTGTCTACATCTCAAGTTCATATGTTTGAAAAACTTCGTCATAGTAATTAAAAGGTGGATTATAATTCTAATGTGAATTCTTCATTTTAAAATGATAAATCAGCCATATACAAGTGGAATAAAAGAACATGTCAAGAGTATTTGTAACAAAGAGTTATTTCTCATATTCTGCTCGACTCTTAAAATATTTATGACCAAATTTAAGACCAATCAAATGGATCATTGTCCAAAGGTGTAGATGATGGCAAAAGTGGAAAGTCACACCATCCACCAAGGTATAAATCTCACTAGATACCAAAAATAATTTAGGTGATGTTAGTGTCATAGGAAATTTTGACAAACTAGACACCCCTCAATCCTTGGCACTTAGTCGAACAAGGTCAGTTTTTTCATACACTAATATCAACAGATAGAAAAATTAGTCTGATAGATCTAGATGTTTCCCCTTTAAAAAAATATTTATGACTATTATGAGAATATTCTTCGGATTAATTTTTTGTAAGATCTTGTTCACTGCTCCACTTTACGGTAAGGGGAGTGACTAGTTTATTGTGGTGTACATGGTTTTTATACATCAAATTAACAATATAATGTCTTAGTCTTTTTTTTGTAAATTTATATTTTTCAACATATTTCTATTCAAATTTTGTAATATTTTACTGTCAATTTCTAATCAAATGCTAAAAATAAAGTTGGTTTTTATACATCAATTTATCAATACCATACCTTAATTTTTGTTTGTAAATTCATATTTTTTAATATCATTCTATCTAGATTGTGTAATATATTTATATTAATCAATAGTCAAATACTTTAAAAAGGAGTTGGCTTTTATATATGAATTTATCAATTTGAAACCTTTATTTTTGTTCAAGTTTCTATACATCAATTTATTAATCTCATGCCTTAGTTTTTATTTGTGGACTCATATTTCTTAATGCCATTTTATCTAAAAATAATTAAAGGCTTAAAAGAAGATTAATTTTTATATATCAATTTAATAATATCATGTCTTAGTTTTTATTTGGGAATTCATGTCAGTTAACACAGCTCTATCCATAATTGTATAATATATGTGTTAATTATTAATCAAATTAAAAAAAGAGAGAGATGAAGCTGAAATCGTGCCTCATGGTTAACAACAAATACAATGAATGTTTTCGAACGTTCCCAATGATAAAATCCCATGGCTTTAGAGAGAGCGTACAACACATCATAATTTTGACTTAAAAGAAATCTAACATCCCATTACATTCCGAATCATATCTGCATATAGATTTCAGGCAGTGCTGCGGATCGTGGCCTTGCGGAATTAATCCCATCGTGGAGAAGGCTTGTTGAAGTTCTGCAGAAGAGATATATCCATCTTCATTCCCATCAGAAACCCTAAATGCTTCCATTAAATCCTTCGACTAATTTTCTTTTATTGAAGATGGACTGATATAAATGAACAAATTCTCCAAATTGCAGTTGGCTACATTCGTCCAGAGTTTTGGAAAGAGGGGTACTGGTACTATTGATCATGCATCTCAAATCATCTTCCAAAATCTATATTCTGAGCTTTATTAACGAAGCCACAAATTTCTTCCACACTAGCTGCTCCATCTGCATTTTCATCCACCAATTCATATACGTCAAGATTTTTAAAATTGGTGTTTCGAAAATGCGGGAGTCGTGACTGTTGCTTCGTTTACACCTTCATAGCTTTGACTATTCTCTGTCTTTGCATGCATTATGGTTTTTTAAAACTTAAAAATTTAATTGCCAGCGTGGAGCTTGTGATGATGTGGAGGAATCAGTTTCCACGTGCAATCTCGATGAAGGCGAACGATGTTAAAAGAATCCCGTTGAAGAAGTTAAAAGGAATGTTGAATAAAGCTGCTAAGGCTAGCACAAATAAGTTTGTGTGTGCTGATTAAGCTCACCCTTGTGGACCATTTTATGATCGGAAGAACATATTGAAAGATTTTTTATGAAACATTGAATGCTTTTGAGACTCTCTTGATAGAAATATTGAAGCAACTCAATTATAAGAATCCCAAAGACTTCTTAAATTTTATCATGGATGCAGTAGGCCATGAAGGTTTTCTCCGCAACCCACATCTGAAGTCCCTTATTAGGGACCTTCACTTCCCTGCAAATAGAATGGGATCAGAATTGTAGGACCAAAATTTGGACGATAATTTGTAGCTATTAGACATTGTATTACATTGAATGCTGAAATCTCAAAGCTTCAGGAGTCGCAGCTTCTTGTCGAGTATATCTTGCACATGCTGGACTTTTCCGGCAGCGATATTCGTTCTACAGAGAAGCTAGTTAGTGCCAAGTATTCTATCTGTGATTTGATGGGAGAACTTTTTATAGCAGCGATATTCCTTCTGCAGAGAAGTTAGTTCGTGCTAGGGATTCTATCCGTGAATTGATGGAGAAGCAGATATGAAGAAGAAAAACCAAAAATGGTGTAAATCCAATGAGGAATAGTAAGGTGAAAATTGCATTTTGATAATACAGAGTTGGGAGGGTGAAATTATCTCCAAAGGGAATGATTTTTTTGAGGGCTATGCATGGAGTGAAGGCCATAACTATATTTGTTTGCAGTGGGGTTGCATCGGCTCTATCCATTTATCATGATCCGTTGTTTGATGTGGAAGTTCTTGATAAATTGTCATCGTCAGCTGCATGCATGGGTTTGCAGAAGAAGGTTCATGAGGAAATCAAGACAACTTTTCCCAAGGGAGGCGTTGGAGTTTTGAGAGAGTTAGAGATCTTGGATGAAGCCATTGAAAACATGTATTCTACGGCGGACAAGGTCATTTCTCGATATTTTTGAAATATCCAAAACTCGTAGGCTATGAGTTCAAATAATCAAATCACAGAGGATGACGACTCTCGATCTTAACGAATGAATACCTAACTAATTTGCAGCCCACAGGATGACCTCATCGGACTGTCCTGGTAATACGAGGGAACTATTTTAATTTGTTTAGGAAGAAAAAAGAGTGACAGTGCAGGCTAGGTAGGATATGTTTGGTCGTTGGGAAAGGCATAGAAATGATGGGCTCGCACAACTCTTATTAACTCGCCTAGTCTGCAAGGATGTTTCACCTGTTAGCGCTACTTTATTCCCAGTTATCTCCGCTTCTTACGCCGGTTAACTCTGCTGTGCATGAATAACGGATGCTCTGTTATTTCTGCCTCTTACACCTAGTTAACTCTGCTGTGCATGCTAACGAATGCTCTCTAACTGTTGCATTTGCGTGAGTTAAGTTCATGTGCGTGAGTTAAGCTAACAAAAGATGTTTACATAATGTAAGATGAACGCATCTTTGATAATAATGAAAAATTCTAAGTTTGTTTTTCAAGAAGCTGCTCTGTTTTTTTTCTTCTCTGTTTTTTTCTCTTCTCTGTTTTTTTTTCTGCAAGTTTTCAATTTAATACTACTTTTCCAGCAAGATCTATAATTTATTTTGTAGATTCCACTGCAATTTTACATGGTATCAGAGCCTGGTTGCCAGAAAGAAGTACAGTATTTTTTTTTTTTGCAGATTTAGAAGATCAGAGCTGAAAAATGGAATGTTCACCCTCTGCCATTCTCACACCATACAACTATTTTGATTGGAAGCCAAAGATTCTACTTCAGCTCAGAAGTAGAGGCCTCTATCGGATAGTTATGAATACAGAGGTTGAACCCAATCCAGCAGTTGAAAAATCCAAATACTTCAACCGCATGGATGAAGCATTTGGTTTGCTATGCTTATCCATCTCTCCAGAATTGTTGTTTCATGTTGAGGCATGTACAACTCCAAACCAAGTTTGGAATACATTGGAGACTCTTTTTGGAAAGCAAGATGAAATGCGGGGTCATATCCTTGAAAATGAGCTCAACTCATTAGATCCAAGGATTTTTGATAATATACAAGATTTCTTCATAAAGTTCACGGCTTTATTGCTTCAGCGCAAAGGATCTGGTATTGACAAATCCAAGAAAGAAAGCAAATTAATCCTTTTTATTCTATCAAAGTTGGGTCCAGAATATGCAGTATTTGTCTCTGCTTTCCACACAGTTAGGCTCACAACAGGAGCAACTTGGAAGATGCCCACGCTGGATACCTTCATTGAGTCTCTAGTACATGAGCAGGATAAGCTTATAAAGATGGGCACATTGAAGAATTCCAAAGCTCATGCACTTGTTGTGCATGTAAGTGGGAAGAACAATTCCAAATCCAACCAGCAATTCAAAGGCAAAGAAAAAAAAGATTCATATCCAAAAAAGGAAGGCAATCCCAAACCTCTAGATGGATCTACTGGCTCAAAAGAAAAGAAGGACAAAAAGGGCAAATCAAAGTGCAGCTATTGCAACCGTGGGTACCATCCAGAATCATCATGCATGAAGAAGACCATTGATCTCATGGCTCAGACACTTCAACAACATAATCTTGGTAGCCTTATCCCTGAGAGTGCCAAGAAGAAGCAGGAAGAAAAAGCACCTGAAACAAGAGACAATGCTCATGCATTGATTGCTATTCATTCTTCTTCAGATGCATGGATCATAGACTCTGGAGCTTCACACCACATGGCAGCCACAAAAGAAGCTCTTTCTTCTTTGAAACCATATTCTCATTCTCCTATTCTCATGGGAGACAGTTCTCCTGTAGAGGCAACTGGAATAGGGAGGGTAGAGGTTGGAATTGGAAGTTTTGAGAATGTCTTACATATTCCAAAGCTTTATGTTAATCTTCTTTCTGTGTATCAAATGACACATATTGGAACCAGTAGGAGAGTTGAATTCACCCCTGATTCGGTCACCATATTTGACATGCAAGACAACTCCAAAATTGCTGTTGGTAAGGCAAATCATCAATCTCATCTGTACACTTTTTCTGATTTTGTTGCTAAATCAGATTCTACTTTACTTCTAACACATGCAAATGATGAAAGTAGAATTTGGCATGAAAGATTTGGTCATTTAAATTTTAGATACATGCAGCAACTTAACAAACAGGGAATGGTTAAAGGCTTGCCAGCTATAGACTTTTCTAATGGAATTTGTGAAGGATGTGCTCTTGGAAAGCATCCACAAGAAAAGTTTCCAAAGGGGAATGCATGGAGAGCCTCCTCTCCTTTAGAGCTTGTTCACAGTGATCTTATGGGTCCATTTCCTGAACCTTCCATGAGCAAAGCCAGATATGTGTTAACATTCATTGATGATTACACAAGATACACATGGGTGTATTTTCTCAAATTCAAATCTGAGGTGTTTGAGAATCTCAGGATTTTCAAAGCCCATGCAGAGAAGCAGTCTGGAAAAATGATCAAGATCCTCCGCACAGATAATGGAGGGGAGTATGTCAACAATGATGTCCAACATCTTTGTGATGAAGCAGGAATATAATTGCAGAACACAGTTCCATACACTCCACAACAAAATGGGGTAGCTGAGAGAAAGAACCGATCTTTGAAAGAGATGGCTAGTTGCATGTTGCATGCTAGGTCCCTTCCATCCAAATTGTGGGCTGAAGCAATCAACTGTGCTTCATACATACAAAACAGATCTTTTCACAAATCTGTCACAGGACAAACACCTTTTGAAGCATGGAGAGGCAAGCAACCAGAAGTCACACATTTTTGCATCTTTGGATCTCGTGCTTGGGCACGCATTCTTGCAGATAAGAGGAAGGTTTTGGAGCCTCAAAGCAAAGAATGCATCTTTGTTGGATATCCAGATGGTGTAAAGGGATACAGACTACTAGATCTTTCCACAGAAACACTCTTCATTGAAAGGAGTGTCTACTTTGATGAAAATCTTCCACATGCATCTCAGGTACAACATACCACCACCTCTATGCTTCCTCATCTTACAAATCTCAGAGATACATGCAATCATTCTGATCTTATTTCAGATATTTCTGAATCTGATTCAGAGGAACATGAGCATGCATATGCTGATCCACAACCAATCCTTGATTTGGATTCTAGTGATGATTCAGTATCCCATGTGGAAAATCAGAGAACAAGGAGCTTAGCTGATATATATGAAGTTCCTCATGCACTCTCAGCTACCGAGCGCATCATGCCGATGCATGCTTATGTGGTTCTAGCATCTGACCCTCAAACTTATGCAGAAGCTACGGGGAATCCACTTTGGGAAGCAGCCATGGATGAGGAGTACAACTCCCTCATTGCAAAGCAAACTTGGGATTTGGTTCCACTTCCTTCCAATCGCAAGCTTGTCAGATGTAAATGGGTCTACAGGACAAAGAAATCAACAGATTGACATGTGAGCAGATACAAAGCACGGTTGGTCGCCAAAGGTTTTCAACAAGTTCATGGCATTGACTATGATGAGACTTTTGCTCCAGTGGCAAAAATGGACTCCATTTGATTGGCTCTTGCCATTGCAGCATCGAGAAGGTGGGAGGTTCATCACATGGATGTGAAGAATGCATTTCTTCACAGTGATCTCGAGGAGGAGATCTACATGGAGCAGCCACAACGGTATATACAAAATTCCTCATTGGTATGTAGACTCAAGAAGTCAATCTATGGCCTCAAGCAGACACCTAGAGCTTGGTATGCTAAAATGGATTCTTATCTTCTGTCTCAAGATTTCATATGATGCAAATCTGATCCAAATGTTTATATGCTAAGAACCTCTGATTCTTTGTTGCTCATAGTACTCTATGTAGATGATCTACTAATAACAGGTGATTCACCCACCGCCATTGCAGCAATTAAAACTATTTTACATGATAGATTTTCTATGACAGACATGGGTCTCCTACATTTTTTTCTTGGCCTTGAAATCAGCCAAAATCAATTAGGAATCACAATTGCTCAATCCAAGTATGCACGAGATCTCTTGATTCGGTTTCACATGATTGACTGCAAGTCAGCTGTCACACCTTTCCTATCAGGGGTTAAGCTTGAAGATGGCAAGGATACACCATTGGTTGATTGCACACGCTACCATCAACTTGTGGGGAGTCTTCTTTATCTCACTCACACTCGTCCAGATCTCTCATATGCAGTGGGGGTTGTTTCTAGATACATGCAAGAGCTGCATGAGCTACATTGGAAGGCTGCCAAGTGTATACTTCGCTATGTCCAGGGAACCATTTGCTATGGGATTCATTATTTAGCAAGTTGTGCTTTGGATCTCATTGGTTACACTGATTCTAACTGGGCTGGTGATAACATTGATCGCAAGTCCACTTCAGGATATGTTCTTAGTTTGGGATCAGGGCCCATTTGTTGGTCAAGTAAGAAGCAATCTACCATTGCTTTATCATCAACAGAGGCTGAATATAGAGGTGCAGTCAATGCTACCATTCAAGTCATTTGGCTGCAACACTTCCTGATTGAGCTTGGTATCCTCTTTCATCATCTGACTGTCATTTGGTGTGACAATCAAAGTACATTGAAGGTTTGTAGAGATCCCATACAACGGCAACGGACCAAACACATCGAGATACACATGCACTTCATCCACGAATTGATACATGATGGAGTCATCGACTTGTAGTACTGTGCCACTTCTGAAAAAATTGCCGACATCTTCACGAAGACATTCACTAAGCAAAAGTTTCATTTTCTACGAGACCTTCTTGGTGTGAAGAACACTGCAACACAGTAGCTGCCATGCACACTTAGTGTACTTTTGAGGGGGGTTTTATTCCAACAAGATTTTCCCTCTTTCATTTTTTTTTGTCTCCTTAGTTAGACTTAAGGGGGGTGTTAGCACTACTTTATTCCCAGTTATCTCCACTTTGTTCCCAGTTATCTCCACTTCTTACGCTGGTTAACTTTGTTGTGCATGAATAACGGATGCTCTGTTATTTCTGCGTCTTATGCCTAGTTAACTCTATTGTGCATGCTAACGAATGCTCTCTAACTATTGCATTTGTGTGAGTTAAGCTCATGTGCGTGAGTTAAGCTAACAAAGGATGTTTACATAATGTAAGATGAATGCATCTTTGATAATAATTGAAAATTCTAAGTTTGTTTTTTAAGAAGCTGCTCTGTTTTTTTTCTTCTCTATTTTTTTCTCTTCTCTATTTTTTTTTCTGCAAGTTTTCAATTTAATACTGCTTTTCTAGCAAGATCTATAATTTATTTTGCAGATTCCACTACAATTTTACATCACCTATATGCTACGTTGGATCCTACGACTCATCGTACACATATTCCATGTTGGAACTGTAATAGCTATTTCACATCTTGCCACTAGTTTTCGATCCTACAGCGCATCGTGCACATATTCCACTTTGATACTGTTATAGCGGTTTCACATTTTGCCACTACTTTTCTAATACTTCGAGTGATACATCTAACACATATAGTTCGAGGCCTCAGATCTGACATTATAGACCATCTCATTTATTATCTATGCTAACCCACATCTTGAACTTCATTAATACATATTTATTGTACTATACCTTTCTTGTTGTGCATACCTTATTTCTTGTGTCATATATTGTATTTTACCTTATTTCTTGTGTCATATATTGTATGTGGCTTTCTCCTTTGAGTTTGATTACATAATTATATCTTATTTATTCATTTGACACTTTGACACTTTCTTTCTCTTGTGTCAACATTCTTCATTGTCCTTTAGTTGATGTTTCTTGGAATAATTTATTGGTCCTTTCTTATATAATTGTTGATCTCATTCTAAGCATTTTCTTTTGCCTTTGTGATGTTGACAAGACATATATATCAAAACCTTTTGTCTTATCATGGACTGTGTTATGAGGCAAGTTATAAATTTCTTGGAATCCTTCTCATCTTCTTCCTTTTATTTTTGCTTTTAGGCATTCTTTTTTTTTCAACTTTTAACTGTTTCTATAAAAATATCAAAACAACAAAAATATTAATGAAGCAACAAAAAAAAAAAATTTAATGAATATAAATTTACCCGTGCTAGAAATTTCCCTACTTATGTTTTTATACACATGTTTCTTCAAGCAGGTACTATGCAAGATATACAAGAAATATGCAAGATATATATGTAATATATGTGATGATGAAATTCTAAAAGCTATAAGGTTATTATTTTGCCCACAACATGGGGGACATTATCATATTAGTGGCATGACTTACATGGGGCATCTTTTTACATCATATTTACATGGTGATATATTTTATTGCTTTTCATTTATCACATTGAGCTACTTATATTGGTTATGACACATCTTTCTCATACCTATATCTCATATGTTATATGGATAATTATGTTGTGTGATAACATAAAATTGTTATATTGGTTACTTGATGTGTTGTGGGTAATTGTTTGCCTATATTTTCATATGTATGCTTATGCATCCTTGTCCATAGAGGATCATCTTGATATCATGTCTTGTGAGTCAGATATTTGATGTTGACTTACTAACTTGTATGTGGTCACTAGTTTGGGTGTGATTGGTTTTAATATACTATGATTTGATCCATGATACTTACCATGGACATTATTATACTATGTTTGGTGTTATGATATATATCATACACATATTGATATATACTCACTTGGTGCCTATGTTTCCATGGTTCATACCATAAATTTATGGGGAACACTACTTATGTGTGATGCTCATTACTATATCTAGCTCCAATAGGGCATTTATTCTACATTGCATCATGCTAGTTGTCCATGTTTTATTTATCCATAGGGGTCAATGTTGTGTTATTCTTCTCACACATATATAAGAAAATACTTTTTAAAGCTTTTGGTCTAATAATTCATCAAATTTTCCCCCCATTCATGCACATGAGATTTAAACCAAAAGGTTGCTCAGTCTAAAATTTTCCACTTGTCATTATGTAATTGGAGGAAACAATGTAAACGACATATCTTTCTCAAACATTTAAGCATGGAAGTACAAGAAATTACCAAGCTTTCATAGAGCTAAGGCCCCTCAAAGTATTGTACCAAAGCACAAATGGGAGAAACATTTTAACTCCTTAGTGGTCTTAAGAGTGCTTTTTCACATCATGTGTGCAAGCCATGTGATTTTATTTATCCTAGGCTAATTCTTTTAATATGAAACTAATAATCCCTAGAGTCACATATTTTGCATTGAGTCTTGCATGATGTTACCTATTTTATGTGGTTACAATTTTTTTTAGCATGCTTTTTATCTATCTATTTTTATAATAAAATTTACATGTAATATTTTGAAATACTTACGCTTTTTAAAAGTAATATTTCCATGGTAACTATTATAAAAATTCTTATTACACATGATTATTATAACACTAGTATTTTGATATAAGTGATTGTAGGCATAGGGTTATCAATTCCTCACCTTATAATGGAGTATATATAAAGGAATTATAAATATATGTTTAGAAAAAATATAATGATAAAAACCTAGGGAGAAGGTTTTTGAGAAAAAAAATTGCTTGGTCTAGAGCATAATTTTATACTTCCTTGATCAAGAAGTGGATTGGGTTATCAAAACTTAGAGAGAAGTGGTGGCTATGACTATAACTTGTTATTAAAGTTTTAATTAGTGCAAAAAAAATAGTACAAAAAAGTGCTTTATTTTTCAAGTTATGACAATATTTAGTTTACATACCAATAATAGTATTCATTCCTATGATCATTATAGTTCTCAAAATTTCAAGTCTCACATTTGATACGATATTGAATAATTTTTATAATTGACCACTCTTTCCATATATGTTAACTTTATGACAAATCATTTTGGATGGAGCTTATCTCAAGCATGATTCGATCCCTATCACCCTTTCCTATATAATTGAATGTACATGATTTAATTATTTATTTTTATACTTTGAAACACACATGTTTGCACTCGCTTATGCACATCAAAATAGGGTCATTATGTAGAAACCTAGTTTTTATAAAAGGCCCCATTCCATAGTTTACTTTCTAGTTTTGTTATATGGTATTCACTTGTGTATAATTAGATGTTTATAGGATTTATCTTACCTTACACTAGCTTTTTATTTTTTCTTGAGCCTTCTAAATATATTTGACACTAACTAAATTATCAGTGTTTATCCTTGAGTCCAACTATACACATCTTTATATTACTTCTCACACCTCCCACCTCTATTTTGCCTAAGATTGAATTAACAAGCCTGCTAGTTCTATTTGCCTTTATTTTGTGGTCCCTTTTACCTATCATCAATTTTCTTGAATATTGATTTTTGTTTATTATTTATTTTTAGGTTCGGCCTTAACATGTGTCATGTCATAGAGAATCTTATTTATACCAAAGCCTACCAAACCATTTCTCTAAGTATCAAGTATTAGATAGTTTTTCAAGTCTAAATTTTGAATCAAGGACTCCCATTCCACCTTCAATTTTGACATAAATATTACCACATCTATTACTATACATGAAATAGAACCATCCACCTTGATAATTAAACCTTTGGGACATCACCTACTTGAAGCAAATAAGGTTTAGGATAATATGCATGCAACTACATCTCCACCTAGGGAAGAGGAGGTCCAAGCCCTTGATCATGATTTCATAAATACAATATACAAAATCTAGCGAGGTGTAATTATAACATGTGGGATACATAGATTTAGCTTACTTGTGATTCCCTAATCCAGAAACTAATTTTGTTGTGAGTTGACATAAAATTAGCTAAAGAGAATAAAAATACTTCATCTTGAACATTCTAGTTTTTGATTTTTTATGAGGAAAAGGGCATGACTATACACCATACTAAGGTGAATATGTAGTAGAAATTACATATCCATAAATAGTGTGCAGTATGAATTTACTTTAGGTAGGCAATTTTTTATGTTACATAGAGACAATGTTGATTTTACACTTAGTGCAATCATTGGTCAAGAAATGCATCATTTATATTTTTATATAGTCATTAGTTCAAATTTCACATACATATAGCTATAGGTCCACATAACATAATTTTAGTATAAAAACTCAAGTTTTTTCTTAAGCATTATCATTCCTTGTATTTTACTATTTATTTTAGCTATTTTCTTGAACATTTTAGAATTCCAATTTTTTGTTTATTTTTTGGCCATCATGGAATACCTAAATTAGATCTCCCATTTTCATATTATCTTATCAAATTTTCTTGATTTAATTAAAAAAAACATTAAAAATATAAATCATATCATAGGCCTACATAAGGATTTATATTAATAATACGCACACTTCAAAAATTATATCTCTCTATGATAGGAATCATTGGCTTTATGTCTTACCTTACACATGATGCCTAAAATTTATCTCTTTTCAAATATCTAATGGATAGGTTCATCGAAAAAATTAAAAGGAGGAAAATATTCTAAACATTATAATAATTATTAGGATCATAATATTTTTTTAATAATTTTATCTCCTATTGAGGTCACCATTCATATTAAGATCGCTCACATATTTAGATGTATTCAACATGCACCACCATTCCCACCATAGAGTATACTCATGATATTTGTTAACATTTATTGTAATAGTCAAAATGTTATTCTAGCTTAATTGTTGTGTCACTAAAAATTTTAATCATTGATGTATTCATAATCTAGGATAAGTTCAAAGACATATGTGGTCATAGGGGATTACATTCATCTTTAGTTGAAATTGGTATGCCATTTTCTAGTTTTATAGAATTTAATAGACTATTATTATGGGCACTCATTTATATATGTGTATAAAAAAAATAAAAATGCTTTTGTAGGATTCACAGATATATTGGAATTTTATTGAGAGATAAATTTTTATATCCATATGATGTTTAATTTTAATTTTATTTGACAGTGCACACAAATATTAGATTATCAAGAATGTATATATCAAATAATGGATCTACACCATTTATTAGTGATTAAATTACATATTTATAATATTTTTGTGTAATTGTTGATTATTTTATTTATTTATAATGCATTATTTCTATAATTTATTAGTTATTTTTGTGGCTAATGTCCTTGATCTTACCATGTACTTTGATTTTTTCTCTCTCTTGTTTCCTCTATTTTTTGTCCCCTACTAGGTATGTACTATATGTCCCTTACGATGTATTATAAATATACTATAAGGTATTAAGTCTATTATAAAACTATTGTATAATCCACAGTTCACATATTGTGGTCCACAATTCATTATGTAGACAAGTACCTTGTCCTTTTACTTATTTTTTTATTTGTTATGATGTTAGACTATGTGCCAATAAGATTCTATTTCAAATTCAATTCATCTATAAAATCCACATGTATCTTTGTGAATTTAGGAATATAGAGATCATAAAAAAAAGCAAATATAGAATTATGTTCCTTACATGAATCTATTGATCATATACAAACATTTAGATAACCTAAACATTCATTAGAGAATTCATTGTAGCACCAAAATTCATGTTAGTAACATATTGTATTGCATTGAGTTTCATGGTTGAATTATTACAATTATTATAATATCATTTTTGAAATTGAAAACCATTTAGCGGCCTCAAAAACTCAAAGGTGGATCGACTATTCCTCAATATAATACATTCCCCAAACATACTATTTTCCTTACTATTTTTATATATGGGTGTCCAATTATGACAAGAAAATGAATTATATTTTCTAAATAATGGGAGTGAATTTTTAGAAAAATGAAGGAGGTTTTTAGATCCCAAGATCTAATGAACACATTCCTCCAAACATTTATAATTTTATTAACAACAATAATATCTAATTGCATTTTGATTGTGTGTTGATTGTAGGACCAGTGGCTTTGACCTTTGGGAAAATACCTTCTTTGACTAGACCAAATGTCTTATAATGTGTCATCTAAATGAGACAAGGCAAAGTATAAGTGTGTGAACTTGTTCATTTTTTGTGAAAGGACTTGTTGTATTATTGAAGAAAATTTTTAGGAGGCTTGTGAATGGCTTGAAAATGCTTTAGTAGTTTGATTATTTTAGTTGTTTTTAGGAAAATTTGATTGAAATGAAAGTTAATTACTTGCTGAAAATAAATAATTGAATGTAAATAATGGCAAAAAAATGTAACTAAAATTAAATAATGCTTCATTTTGGTATTTTAATTGAATTTTCAATGCATGGAAGCTAAATAAATAAAATCTATTTTAACAATGTTAGTGTTGATTTTAATTGTTTTATATGCAAGATAAATATAATTAATTTTTTACTTTTTTGAATGATATATGGATGAATCTAGCATGAAAAATATATTTTTACTAGCATGTGAGTAACATAAAATAAGATTAAAATATTAAACAATAAATACTACTAAACACTCAATAAATCTTTTGTTTATGTAAGCTAAATATTTTTCTTTTATGTTTCTAAGTGAATGCACACTAGTTTAAATGATTTTTTTTGAATAAAATTGTATCATGGAAAGATTATTTTATTAATTATTAAGTGAAAAAAAAACATTTATAACTTATTTAAATAACTAAAATCAGGACCAAGAAAACACTTGTCATTACCTAGGTTTGACTAGGGTTCTGCTATTTGCTAATGTGTGAGTTTGTGTGAATAATAACTTATTTTCAAACAAAAAATTAATTTCCATTAAATATGAAAGTGATTGATTTATTTTTTTAAATATTTAATTATATTTTAGAATAAAATACATATGTTCTACAAGAATCTATTGAATGGTTGAAAACAAAAAAATGAAAACTAACTAATATTTTTTTTAAAAAGAAAGGGGAAAAAGAATTATTTTTCTTATAAAATTTAATTTTTTAAAACTAGATATTTAAAATATAAAAATAAAATAAACTAATTAAATTTAATCTACTAAACAAAATAAATTAATCTTAACTAAAAACTCCAAAATTGATCAAGATGTATATGAGGTGATAGAAGTATTTTTTATATGGTCCTAAATGTGATAGCTAATTTGTTCAATAATGAATGAATGAAATATATAATGATGAGGATGGTAAAATGATAACAAAAAAATTAAGAATATGAGAGATACACTTCCAAAAAAAGAACCAAATGTGGCTATTTAGAAACATTGTTGTAAAGATCCAATCCCAGAAACAATGACTATCTTTACTTGTAATTGTGTATTTAAAATGAAAATGAACAATGAAAAGCTCTCAAGGTAATGGTAAGTAGGATTTATATCTATAGATCTTAAAAACTCCAAGTTATAATATATTTTTTGGATCTAAAAATAACTCAAAATTGGCCAACATGTAGAAGAGCAATAAAGGTTACATAAATGAGTTAGATTCAGTTGAACTAGGTATAAAATAGAAGAGTGATGTGAAGTTATTAAAAATAAAAGAGGTAGTGTTCTAGGCCATAATAGAGGTGAAATCAAGGTGTAAAGATCAATAAACGTGATAATGAGCATGCAAAACACATCAAAACTTGAGTTTTGGAAGTGAAATTTAGAAGATGAATAAAAAGTGACAGAACCACCCCTTTTTATAGGGGTGATTATGAAACCACTGAATCTCATGATAAAACTAACTTATTTAATTACATAACCATCACATAGTAATGAAAAAACACCCTATCAAGAATTTTCTACTATGGTTTTTAATAAAACCATTGCATTACAATTACATAATGAATTACGACAGTTTCATCATGGAGAATGGTGGTTCTATCCTTAAAAAAAGTTTTCAAAAAAAGATTAAAGAAAGCTTCAAAGGATAATAAAATTGGAATTTAAAGACCCTATGAGAGAGAAATAGATGTAAAAGGGGGAGTGTGGTAGAGAGAATATCTTTGAGCATAAATTATAATATTATTGCATCATCATTAGACATTGAACTAAGAATCTTTTACCATAAAAATTTTAGGTGCATACATATTACCTCCTCAAGAGGACACCTTTTATTGAATTAATGAGGACATATTCCTAATATATTGTGTATTAAAGGAAATATGGTGTTATAAATACTTACCTTACTTAATTTAGTGGCATAACAAAGTCAACTAAGACTCTGTGTAGGCTATAAACAAAAGATGGGAATCATGCAAAATTTAATGAAAGAGCAAAAAATAGACTCTATAATAAAATAATAGAGAAAAATACTTACCATGTGTGTGGATAAGATCATACTACCCTATCCATTCTATTATAGGAATAAATCTTGAGCCAAGTTATCGTGTACCTACAAAACTATAAAATGTACTATAAAAGATAGAAATGACATTAAAACATTAGTTTTGAAACATGGATTATAAAATTTATCAATGAAATGACTTGTAAACATTAAAATATGTATTAAATGTAAAAATAGGTGAAAATTCAAGCAAAAATGGTTAGTTTGGGGCCTTTTATATTAAAAAACTTGTCAAAAATTAATTCATTTATGTTGATTGATTGAGATATTTTTGAGCTTTAGATTGTGTGTGCTAGATTTGAGAAAACAAGCAATGAATGGGATGAGAAGAAGATGAGGATGGTGAGTCTATCAGTGAGAGGTGGATTTGGGTAAGGATAGGTAGGTTTCTCTAAATTTTCCCCCTTTACCTCAAATTAAAAAAATTATTCAAAATACACTAAAAATATAGGAAGAAAATAAAACTTTTAGTGTCAAAAATTTTATGGGAAGGGTGAGATGAGGAATATGTAAAAATTTGGGTTGTTTATATGAGTTTTTAAAATATTTTGGAGGTTTTTAAGGGAAGATGGTCAATTGATAGAACCATTACTCAGGGATAAAAATATTAGTCTTCATAGACCTTTGGTTATGTAACCACCATGGTAGAATCATAACATCCACAATGTATATTTTAATAGTGGTGTAACCATAGTTATATGATATTTTACATGAATGCATTGAATTGGTTATGTAACCACCGTAAGGAATTTTAATAACCACTACCTAAAAACATGAAAAGCTCCATCCTTTGAATCGAGAGTGAAAACTAGATTATTTTGGAAGGTAGAATAGGTTTTTGAGTTAAATCCATATTTTTTCAAATCTAAATCCATTAGATATAATATTAAGGTTAGGACTACCTCCCTTGAGTTATATGACACTTACGATAGCATATGAGTCTTCTATTCTTGATTGAGCTGACATACTATGAGTGATATGAGTGGGGATCATCCCTACTATGAGCAAGCTTTTGTATGACTTGTTCACTTATTAAGATTATGAATAGCACACTTTCATGTTTCCTCATGCCCAAAGATAGTCGACCATCACTTTGGTATATGTGTATAAGATCAAAGATCTACCAATGATAAGTCAATTGGTGGCCCTCTGATAGGCTACAAATAGCATTGAGGTAGTAGGTTGGTCTAGTCATTTTGGATATATGGGCACATCTAATGTGGGTATGAAGTATAGAATGAGTCTTTTTGGTATTAAGTGGTCAATGATCCCTAATCTATGGAAGGTGATAATTGGTATCCTTGCCTCTTGATTGGTGGGGTTATAGGGTATTGAAATACTATCATATAATTAGTCTTCAATCATCAACTAGATGTAGGAGAGGACATTTTAACATTTTTAGAGCCAAGATATATTGGGTCATACTTACATAAATATATATCATGTTGCTATAATGGGAGTGCTCCCAATCAGTCACCTAATACTCTTCATGTGTTGGGTGTATGATAAGGTGATCTTATAGTAGAGGGGAGTAATTATTATGGTTACAAGGGTCATTAGGTCTATAAGGGCCATCAGGGCATTGAGATGGATAGATGTATCCAAGTTTTTATCTTCATCTTGGGTGATCAATACTTTGATAGCTATTGATTTTATAGACCTACCCTACTAGGACATAGTTGGATAGTGGGATATGAAGGCTACCATCCCACTATCAAGTTTACCAATTGGTATGAACATGAAAAGCACATGATAAATTATGTATTTGACTTACTGAGTTTAGAATGATATAACTAATGTAATGGATGGATTATGGGTGATGGGTAGAACTAAAAATTAGATGATTATTTGCTAGAATGAGATTGTAGTAGCAACAAGTTAATCTTGTGGAAATCAAGAGACTTCCATGACATCATGTTTTTTAAGAGCATCTAATTATGTGGAGATAGAAATCCAAGGTTATTTAGTGTCCTAGATTTTAAAAAAGGTAAAACTCTTAACCAATACTAAGACTAGTGAAATGAGGATCGCCAAGATAATTAGCTTTAGGGATGATATCAATTCTACCTAGTTGATTATTCTTAGGTAATGTGATATGCAAGTGTGAATAATAAATGATGAGGATAGAATGGAGGAAAATAAAAATGGGCGATGGTGAGGATTTAGGCCTAATCATGTTGTGTTGACAACCTCAATTTGGGGGAAGATGATGATTGCTAGATTGGGAACTTTCTCTTGTTCTTTTAGCTCACTGATAATATAAAAAAAGATCTAGGGAATAGGTGTAGTATGGAAAACCTCAAGTCTCAATTGGGCACTAATATATGATTTGTGTTGATTGTGGGACTGTGTGCTATAGTCCTAGGGAAAATACATTCTCTGAAAAGACCAAGTGTCTCAGAAAGTATGATCCAAAGGAGATAAGATAAATTATAAACATATGTGTTTTTTGGAAATGCTTTGTGAAAGGACTTTCTTTATTATTGAAGAAAGGTTTTAAGAGGGTTTTTTTTAGAATATTTGACTAAAATGAAAGCTTGTTACTTGCTGAAAATAAATAATTGAAAGTAAAAAATGATTAAAAAACTTAAATTGAAATGATAGAATGATTATTTTCATTATTTTCTATCCACATTTCAATGGATGCAAAGACAAGGAAATAAAATATAATTTAACAATGCAAATGGTTATCTTAGTTTTCCTAGATGCAAGTTAAATATGATGATTTTTGTGCTTTTATGAATGATATATGGATGCATATATCATGAAAATTATATTTTTACTAACATGCAAGTAGCACAAAAAAAGATTCAAATCATTGAAAGAATACTAAACACGTAATAACTCTTTTATATATTCAAAACTATATAATTTTTTAGTGTTTTTAGATGAATGCATAACTAATTTGAATGATTTGTTTTGATAAAAGTAAATTCTTTAATTCTCATTTTCTAAATTAGTAAGTTAAAAACAATGTTTCTAACATAATTTAACAAAAAAAATTATGATCAAGACAACAACTTATCATTACCTATGTTTGACTAGGGCTTTGTTCTTTTCTAGTTTGTGAGTTTATGTGAATAATAACTTATTTTTAAACTAAAAAATGATTGTGATTACAGTAGAAAGTCTTTGATCTATTTTATAACTATTTATCTAGGGTTTAGAGAAATAAATTATATGTTTTGAATGAATCTATTGAATGGCTATAATTGAATAAAGAAAACTAACAAATATTTTTTGTGTAAAGATGGGAGAAAGAAAAATTCCTTTTTCTATCAAATTACATTTTTCAAAATAGATATTTAAAATAGAAAAAGAAATAAAACTAATATAATCTAATCTACTAATTGAAATAAATAAATCTAAACTAAAAGCTCTTAACCTGATCATGATGTAGATAAAATAAAAGTAAGAGAAATATTTGTTATGTGGTCCTCAACATGTTAGCTCTTTTGCTTAACAATTATTGAAAGAACTCTCTAAAAGAGAGGATGAACAAATCACGACAAAAAAAAGGGAAGATGAGAGAGAGACAACTCCAAATAAAGAGCAACTAATTATGGTAGGTTAAGAACACCATTTACAAAGATCTGGTTATAGAAACAATGACTCTCTTTGCTTGTAATTGTGTAGTCAACACTAAAATGGTCAACTCAAAGCTCTTAAAATAAAGATAAGCAGGTTATGACTGGAGAAACATTAAAACTCTAAGTTATAATGCAAATTTTTAAATAAAAATATCACACTTTTAGAAGAGTAATGGAGGTTGCATGAAGGAATTAGACTGAGTTGAACTAGAAATAGAACTTAAGAGAGAATCAAAATCATTGAAAATAAAAGAGGGAGTGGGCTAGGTCAGCATGGAAGTGAATACAAGGTGTAAAGATCAAGAAAAGTGAAAATGAGCATGAAAAAAATGTTAAAATTTGACTTCCATAACCTAAATTTGAAAATGGATAAAAGGTGAGAGAACCACCCCTTTTTACAGGGGCAATTACACAACCATCAGCTTTCATGATGGAACTACCCTATGCATTTATGGAACCACTACATAGTAATGGGAAACTACCCTGTCAAGAATAGTTCTGCTAGGGTAGTTAACCATGTGATGGTTCCATAATGAACCATGACAGTTCCATCTCGAAGAAGGGAAGTTCAATCTTTTAATAAACGTTTTAAAAACAAGGAATAAGAATGCTACAAAAGCCAACAAAAGGGGAGTTTGAGGGGCCTAAAAGAGAGTATGAGAGGCAAAAAGGGAGGATGTTAGAGAAAACCCATTTGACCATAAATTAGGATATCACTACATCATTATTGAACATCGAACTGAGAATGTTGCATAGTATAAATTTTCATTGTATACACAAGCTTACATACCCATCACCCAAAGAGTGTCTTATACCTTTGCATGAAGCTTTTTTATGTTCCAACGATTATCGCTATAACTTTGAAATATAGTTATTATTTTTACTTTTAGTCGAATAGATGAATAATTTCATTTACTCTGCTCCAAGTTAACATTGCCACAATATTTTGGTTTTAAACTACATGCATGTTACACTGAATTTAGTTTTCAACAAGTTGACAAACTACAAAAACATTTAAACAGCTTGTTAGTCTCTACCAAAGCAGAGATGGTATAGCTTTCACCCCAACTAAAAATACTTTCATTCTAACTAATGATATTTAATTCTTAAGTATCATGCATTATTATGCTGAGCTTACATTACAGATTTGTATGGAAATTCAACTATAAATAAATTTCAATACAAAAATAATGACCAACTTTTATGCCATCCTTGTTTTAACAAATATGGTTACCATTTTATTTTTTTTCCATCACAACAGTTTCATTCCACTTTTAGCATAGCATAAATTTGAAAGATAACAAAATAATCAGGGAAACAATAATGAAAATGGAAACAAACAAAGCTCTAAGCACAAGTCCTTGGATCCCTGCTGTTGGCATTCTTAATTCCATCCTCAGGTCGTCATTTCTGGATTGCTTTTCTACTGCATATACGCGTTTTAGTTGATATAGGAGAACAACTAACGTTGCAGTCGAAAACATGGCGGAGAGTGTTGACAGAAACCACCAACTCCTGCTGCATCTTCTGTTACTGTCCTTTTCATTGAGAGAGAAGAGGGCATTGAGAAGAGCAGCTTGCATGGTAACATCGAATCCCAATGCCTTATATACCCCATTCCAACAATTTATTATAGCTCCCTTACCCTCCTTTTCCCTCAAATTCCTACTCCTCACAGGAAGAATACCAATCCTCTGCTCACGTCGTCCGACAATCCATCTTCTTTTCACCATATTAACTCAAATATATGTTCCAAATCTCCATAGTAAGCTGCCCGTTTTATAGCCCACAATGTCAGGCAGCTTAGCTTACCAGGCTAACCTTCTCCAGGTTCTTTTGATCTTCCGAAATTGAATAAAATAAAAGAACGAAAATACCTAGACTGGGATCTGCCGATTCTTTGGAGCTGTCGATGCGATGACGTGATCCTTTCAAACCTGGCAAACACCGGCGTACCAGATTTGGTGCGCGGTTTACCCGATAAAGGCATTCTATTCAGAATTCATTGATCCAACCAAGTCCAACACCGAACAATAAATAGAGACCGATGAAATATTAAAATATAATTTTTTGTCTAAAAATTATTGGTTTTTTGTTGAAGTAGTTCGGTTTATTTGTGGGGGCGGCGGGGATGAAAGATTAATTCTTATTAAATCTAAAACAATATTATCATAAAAAATAAAATTAAATATAAATTTTAAATAAATTTCATAAGCTTTAATTAACTAAATATTTAATTAAGTTTGTCAGCACAAAATACGCATGCCGGCCTTAATGATAGAGATATCCCTCATCCCAAAATGCAGGAGCTTTATCAATGGGTTTAGATTGCATCAACACAAACAAAAGTAAAATTGTAAAGTTTCGCACAGGCCAGATACAAATCAAGTCTCAAAACAAAAAAATGCTTGTCAAGTTTCCCACAAGCCAAAAACTACTTTGCAAAGTTTCACACAAGCCAAAAAAATTTGGTTAAGCGTCATTTTAGTGCTTGTTGGACACAATATATATTTGGAAATTGTTTTCTTTTCTTTCCCTTGGTTTTTATAAGATGCTGCCCTCCCTCAATCCCTCAGACCAATTTTGTTCTTTTGTTTTACTTTATATTTATTTTAATAGCTGGGTGAGAAGGCAGATGGAATTTGGCTTTTCAATTGAAATAATGTTAGGATCACAGCGTAAAGTGGATTTGACCATCTCTATGGGCAAGCTTTTCATTATATAATAAAATGTTTGCAATCAAATTTTGTTGGATTAAATTTTCTCTGTATAATTTATGTTTGCAATGAGATTTTATTAGTAATTATTAGTTTAAATAATAGTAATTATTAGTTTAAATAATTATCAAATGATCAAATTTAAATGTATGTTAATAGTGAAGATAAAAATAAAATTTATCATACACTTCAGTTATTAGGGATAGATAAAAGAATCAGTTAATTTATTATTTAATGTAAAAATCATAGCTTAAAAAAGATTTGACCATCATTAATGAACAATTTTTTTTCATATAATTTATATTTACAATTATTTTTTATTAGTAAGCATTGGCTCATGTGACTGTCTACTGTTCAAATCTATAAATGTATGATAATAGTAGAGATAGATAAATGAATCAATTAAATTATTATATATTTATGGATCATAGTTTAGAGGGGATTTGACCATCTTTTTTATAAGTAATTTTTTTATATTAAATTTTATTTTTATTTTATATTTGTAACTTAATTTTATTATTAAGAATTAATTCATGTGATAATGAAATTTAAATGTTTATTAATAGTGTAAATATAAAGAGACTATTATAATGAAATAAATCTCTAACATATATCTGATGTATCATTTTATTTTTAAATAAAATTTGGTGATGTTAGTAAGATGACTCATAATTAACATGATTTATTGTTTAATATTTTCATTGTCTATCTTCTTACTCCACTAAAATATTTCATAAAATTATTATAAACATGTACAATTTTAAATTGATATTATTACAGTGAAATAAAATCCTCAATTTATGAAGTACATGAAATAAAATGTCCGTAATTCATGACCACAAAACTATTGACAAGCTAGAATAGGAGCCATGGTGAGTATAATTTATTACTTTCAGCTTCTCACCCTCTAATCTCTTATCCGATTAGAATATTTTGGCATTGATGATACATTCCAAACTATCTCTCTCTATATGTTTCTTTTTAAATTTAGGATATTATTAAAAATTATTTTTAAAATAATGATTATTAAAGTGAAACAAAATATTCAATCTATGGAATATGCCACTTTGTTTTAAAATGGAAATAGCAAGAGAGGAAATTTTATTTACAATGATAGGTATTCACCTACCAGATTGAGTATTGTATTTTATACCTAATCAACATTCCATAAAGGGCGTTTGAGGATGAATATGATTGCATCACATTACTTGTAATGTGTGGCATGTATTGGCACAACCACATCATAGGATAGATAGAGGTATAGGGCAGGTTTATGATACTAGGAACACACTAGTATATAGATAAAAGTGATTGGAAAATAAATTGAAACAATGATAAAAGAATTATTTGATCTATAATATCAAGTCTCGTGCATAAATATGTATGTCACTATGTTATTTTATATTAACAAATTTTAGGGTAGATTTAAATTTAAATGTAAAGATGCAAGGTTCTTCTGATGTGCTATTGTCCAAAATTAATGTAGCATTAATATTATGATAGAGTAACTATGTATGTATGTATATATGTATGTATGTATGTATGTACATGTACATACATACATAAATACATACATACATGCATGCATGCATGCATACATACATACATATGCATATACATGTGTTTGTGTGTGTGTGTGTGTGTGTGTGTGTGTGTGTGTGTGAGAGAGAGAGAGAGAGAGAGAGAGAGAGAGAGAGAGAGAGAGAGAGAGAGAGAGAGAGAGAGAGAGAGAGAGAGAGAGAGAGAGAGAGAGAGAGAGAGAGAGCTTATCATATATGAAATAAAGTTTGATATTGTACTGAGCATGTTTGTTTGAGAATTTAGAACTAAGGGAATTTTTAGATTTGTATTACACTCATAGAGGTGTCTCACTGGAAACTATGTGGACAAGTTCTAGTTAGAGATAGCATCAGTTAAAAATAAGATTTGATATTTGAATAATATAAACAATTTTTTATTTTTGTATCATCATTTTTAATTGTATTATGTTGCTTCCTACAATTAAATAATTGACTTAGTGTAAACATAACTCTCTTAATGCTCTTTTTTGCTTAGAATTTAGACTCTATGAAATTTTTTCTATTTTTGCATTATTGTTTATAGAATTACATTGTTTCCTACCATGGAATAATTGGCTTACTATAAACATATCTCTCTTAAATCTCTTTTTTATTAGTGGTTAGAGTTATATGAAAAATTTATTAATTATTTTTTGGTTTAATAATTTTATTGAAGGATTTTCATTGGCAACTATGTGGACAAGTGTAGGTAGGATATGTTATCTGACAACAGAAAAATATGCTATTATTTTTATTCTTTTTATATTTTGTTTTTTGATGGAATGTAATTTTTATATTTTTGTAACAAATCTCTAATTATGGTCTTTTATTTGGTCATGGAAGGACAACAAATCCTTGGTATTTTGATAGTTCAATGCACATAGAGTTGAGATTAGGCATGTAACAATTTACAACTAAGATAACAATAAATATTAAAAGAAACTACCTTTTTGACTAAATGATTATATAGGTTTTTCATAGTTTTATGTGACTACTTAATACATTTTTTTCTCATAGACTTATATATAGTGTAAGAGTGTGCAAGTAGTGGTTATATAGTATTCTAGTTAAAATGACTTGGAAGGGTGACTTATGAATAGGTATAGGTCAACCCTAATACTCTTAGAGAGATTTAAAATTACCTTTTGGAGGGTGTAAGGACCTAAATCACTAAGGAATTATGGTATTATGGGTCTCATGCGGTGTTCTAAAATCCTAGGTGTTATTTTTGACTATCCTGTGACTAAAAGTGGATCAAAAGGTCCCCTAATATGGTTCAAGTGTTATACTAAAGGTAAAGTGACCTCAACTTGGCATCAAAGACATGAATGGTTAATTTTAATGACTATATTTACCCCTCTATTATTCAAGAAATGGAACAAAGATAAATTACTAGGATAAAGGAAAAAGAAATGCACTTGAAATTACATATGAGGAGAAGGTTGTGAATATAGACTTGAGTCTATAAATCATGCTCTATTATGTGTCCCATAAGAGATACAAGGGAGAGAAAATTAATGAATACACCTCATTTAGTATGTGAACCAATGCAAAAATATTGTGATATCTTGTGTCTATGTATAGATAGTGATCAAATGGTGAATATGTTAGACTAAGTTGATGGCTTTCTCAATCCCCATGTGTGGGTGGCTCAATAACTCAACACAGTTTTAAATCCATTAGTCCACCCATGTTCATTAGATTATAATATGTGAATAACTTCTATTATATTGATGGCTTATCTAAACCTCTTATGTAGGTGTCTCAAGAATTCAAGTAGGCTATGACTCCATTATTTCCTACTCATGTGTAGTAGATACATATATGACTATAACTATATTATGTAACTAAAGTTGAGTGATCTAAATGAAATAGTGTAAGATGGTTTTAGGGCCACTTAAAAACTCTAAAATGAAAAATGGCTCAAGGACCTCTCAGGCAATTGAGTATGTAGTTCAAGGACCATTCGATAATTCTAACTATTATAAATGGAGTAAGGAATTAATTTGGTTTTTAAATGATGTAAATGGTTTCTAGATTAATAACATAGAGAATGACATGGAGTTTTCCATTCCATTTAATAAATTGGTGAAAAAGTGAGCATATGGAATTAATGTCTCTTGTATATGCCCCTAATTTTGATATATATGCATATGGATTTTGGACTGAGTTATAACAATTGTATCTGATAATATCTAAAACTAAAATTGAAATGATCATGTCATGCATGATGCCACAAATATGAGTAAACTAATATGACTTTATGAAAAGCTAAGAATAAATAAAACATAACTGATAATCTAATACTAAAAATATGTAAAAATGAATTGTACTTTCTATACTTTTTTGACCAATCTAGATTGTCATATTTCTAGAGCTATTGGATAGTAGTGTGGTCCCTTGGATAGTAGTATATTGTGCTAGTGTTCACTAGGCCATGCTAGTGTCCTTATCTAATGTTTTTATGTGAAACTATAACAGATATATGTATAACTATTTATCTATGTGTTTTCATGATTATATACCCTATTTGTATGCTTTCATGATAAAAATTGTATTCTAAATTCACTAAGATGGCTTGATCTCTATGATAACAAATTGTGAATGCCCCCTCTTTTGAGGGGAGTTGTTGAACCTATGGAATAATTATCCTTTAAAGAAAAGCTATGAAACTATATGTTAGCCTAAGAATGTATGATATACATGTGATAAACTAATATAATATGTATACTTGACATCAAAATGAAAGATAATCTAAGCATAATTTTGTAATGTCTGATGTATGTTAGATCTAGAATTTACAAGGTTGTCAAGATAGATATAACAATGTTATCACGTATATGGATAGTTAATTTGAATATAATTTGAGTAAATACTTAGGGGGTGGGGGATGATTTTCATAAAGGCACCCAAAGAGGAAGGGGAGATGCATGAGGTCCCTCATGGCATATAAAACTAAGTGTGAGAGTAGTAATCAAGAGACATGTGTCATGGCCATGATGAATATATGAAAGCATACATACAATACACATGAGGCATGTAAATTAGGTGAAGGGGCCATAATACATGCGACATGGACATATGTCACTATGTCTAAGAAAGCAATGTATTCAAGGACATGTTCAAATATCTACATACATAAAATCAATCAAGGTTGGCGTAGAGTCACATGGAAGGACATGTTCAAATATGTGTAAACATAATTAGGAAAGTACACACAAGGACATGGGCACATGTCCAAAGCATACATACAGTGAAGAGAAGTGGCTTAGATCCATAAGAGGGTCACTACACAAAGATGGGAAACAAAAAAGGTGACACCTCCTAACTTTGTAATTTTTTTTCAAAGGGCATATGCCCTTCACTTCAATTTTTCTAACCTCAGGATTGAAGCTTGAAATTAAGGGTATACACCTTTATCAAAGTGTGTATGCCCTTTGAAAATATATAAGAGTGTATACCCTTTGTTTAATTTTCATTTATCCCCCATTTTTTTTAAACATGTAGAGTTTTTTTTCAATATTTTATTGAAGGGTTTTATATTTTACTTGTGTCCCTTAGATTTACATCATGTCAATGAGATTCTATATTTTGTTTGTTATATTAGGTATGTTTATTTTTAAATTTATTTATTTTCATTTATATTTATATGTGTTTATGCATGTAGGGTTTTGAAATTAGATTTGCATTAGATTCTATAACATTACCTAAAATAAACTGTAATATAAATACATAATTGAATAATGGATCCATTACATGAAGAAAATATAGAAGAAGACCCTTAACAATTTGATTTTTCATAAAAATAAGTTCAATTGTATGAATAATACAATGCAAAATGTTAAAATTATAAATAATCATCAATGGTTTGCATCGTTCCTTAGTTGATAATGCTTATAAGAGGCTATTTTTAATGAAGTGGGAAATGTAACTTCACAACTTTATGCAATGTTACATTGAATAGAGGTTATGAAACAATTTTATTATGATAAATTATCATATGATGATGTTAAGAAAAAATAACAAAATAAGATATGTGTGATTTATTTGTTAAGAGTGGAACCAAAAAACCAACACTAATATATTGTAAATATATTAGTATTGATTGGTGTGTTCATGAGGGGGTAAAAAAATATCTTTTGGGATAGGTTGTGGATGGTGTTTGATGATCCTCCATGTAAAAATAATGATCTTTCATTATACTTTTTGATAAAAATTTAATTTGAGTTTGTGCTACAATGAATTTCAAATTATTTTGCCTTGAAGGCCCCCTAAGTTTGGGGAGGTGGATCTTCATTTCATAAACCTAGTGATAGGTGAGACCAAAACCATCCTAACTAAGTTTTCTAAAATTTTACATTGTAATATAAACATATACATCATTTAGGTGGTTATGATTCTAACGTAATTTATGATGGACCATGGTATGCCTGCATTAAGGACTTCTATTTAGACTATAGGTGATGAGATGTTTAGTAGTGGTATTACAACTAGTGGTAGTGGATATAGTGGTGTTGGTGGTAGTGGTATTTATGTTAGTGGTAGTGGTGCTAGTGGTTTTGGTGGTAGTGATCTTAGTGTTAGTATCCCTCCTTATTCTACTCATGATTCAATTCATCTACATTATTTCACATCATGTAGGATGAAGTGTATGGGATATATTGTTTAGGTATGGCATACATGGAATAAATCTATGATACTATAACTACATTTTTGAATTGTACTAGTACTTCTCATTATATTCCATCTACAAATCCTTCATCACCTCAAGACACCATATGCCCAATTTTATTCCTTCTAAATTTATTTAAAAACCTCAAAATACTAGCATTTCAAATCATACATCACTTATACATGCTTTAGTAGCTCTTGACATTAGTATTCCAAACACTATTCCAATTTTGGTAGCTTCCATAACTCCTCTTAGGACACGTCAGCTTGATGTGTAGGATTTATCTACTTCATCATTTGTATTTGATACATAGGTTCAATTTTTACTATAGTTTGTTTATGTTTATAAAATAATATTAAGTTTATTTTCTAGTATGTTTACTTAATTGACTAATTTATTTGACTCAACTTTTTATTTGTTTCTTGTATAGATGATTAGTAATATTTTGCATAGCTCAATAGGTCTCAATTTTATTTTAGAGTCTACAATCGGCACTAGTGTACCCTACACTTAGATTTATTTTAGAGTCTCAATTTTAATGTCTATTTATTGTCTCTTGAATTAAAAACTATGTTTTAAGGTATATATTGAGTCATATATTTTTTTATCATGCTCATTGGATTCACACATTATTCATTTATTTATTTTATGGATGATGAGGGATGGTATGGGCACCCCTCATAGACAACAAAAAGGTTATTTTGATGTTATGGTTACATCTGAGGATCCATTATATCTATAATAAGTCATGATTCAAAGATTCATTCTAGCGAGGACACAAAGTAAAAATGTTTTTAGCTTCAAGCAATGACACTCTATGTCATATACACATAAATGTATGCGCATCTATATCAAAAAATGTATGTGTGTGCTATAGGATTCACTATCGTAGATGTATACACAATATCATAACCCCAAACATCCATTTAGGTAGAATAAGATGAGTCTAGAATCATTTGGCAAAATTTTGTTCATGATAAATTTACTATTTTTAATATATAATTTTAATGCATCAAATTTTATATTTCATATGTTACACAATCATGATAATTTTTAGATGTTGTGGATCAAATATTTGATGATCACATGCTGAGAGGAGAGTCTCTTCTCATATTGAGGCATCCAATAGTCTTGGATCTACATATATGGAAATAAAGCACAATCTATTTGGAGGAAATGAGGAGAAGGAGAGCTAGTTGTAGGCACAATCATTATTGTATGCCGATATGGCACACATTGTATGCCTATATGGGCATTTTTTATATGTACATGTTATGGTTTAAATGTGTTATTCATATATGTCCTATTTTTTATGTAATTATGACATATAACTTTGCATATACACATATATACTATTCAACAAATATGCTTCCTTTACCTATATTTATTTTCTATTTTGATCATTTAATGTTTACACATATTATTGGTTCGTAATCATTATTACTTCATATGAGGCTTAAAATATCAACATTTTTCTCTAAGTTAGGTGATTCACCATTATATATATTATGAATTTACATGTGATATTTATTATCTACTTGTTTCATTTACATTTCACTACATATCAATTTGGATTGAATATCAAACTCAATAGTTTATCCAAAATATGCATGGGTTGTATGAGAAAAATGTTTTCTATAAGGGAGGGATATTATTATGTGTCCAATAACATATTATATGAGGGATTCATCATATTCATATATATGAACTATAATTATAGTCCTATTTGGGTCATTCAAGGGTGTTTAAGTAGTTCAGGTCTTGATATTGGCACTTCTAGCATGTTTGCAAAGTTTTCTTGCCAAAATCTTATGTTTTAATATTCAAATTAACTTGTAAGGCCTATAATCCCTTGTGTTTAGTTATAAGCGCATGAACCTTGGGAAAGGGAATTAATATCTTTTTATTATGATGTAAAAGTGACTTTACCCTCATGTAAACATAAGCATACCTTAGCACTCATCTAAAAGGGTGGATTCTACATCAAAGAAGACAGAATGAGGTAAAGATATGTTAAGGAGCAAACGGTTGAAAATATCTTGGTCTTATTAGCTATCTAAAATTAACATTAAACATCAAAAAGAAGTGAGAATAAATCTAGTGGAGTTGTTGAAACCATCTAAAGATTATTATTGATTTTTTAAGACCAATCATAGAGGATAAAGCTAAAGGACAAAATTAGTAAACATAGATTTACAAGAAATAGATAAACCTATAGTGAAAGAGTATTGAATTAGACCTTAAATAAGGAATCCTAATAAAATTTAAGTTATGTTTTATATTTATATTAACTACCCTTATTTGTCTTTCTATTACATGAAAAAAAAAAAGGCTCCTTATATGACATGTTAGCATATTATTGGCAAGCCAAGATAATAAGTACCCCATGGTAGGTTAAGGTTAATTGGTTTTAGAATCAGATCATTAATCCATGGTAAGGTGGCCATTATGGTTGATATTACATAGAAGAAAGAGATAAATAATTAAATTTAACATAAAGAGAGAATTGAGATTACAGTACAAGTAACTAAAGAAGATGGACAAACTCAAGTATGAAAAGTGTAAGTCATATTTATCAGATAATTAACATAGGGTAGTTGGTGTAAGATACATAAAAGGTATGGATCAAACCATTACATGTTTATTTTTAAGTTTAGGTCAATGGAATAGTTACAAGCTTATGATTAAGGCTTAGGGATCAAAGTTCAAAGTGTTAATAATAGTGAAACTATAGAATAGATTTGATAAAGTGTGTGAGATTGAGAAAAGATTTTATTGGTCTTAAAAATATAAATATATAAGTATAATCCTCAAATAATAAAGTATTTTCTCAAATTGGATAGTGTGGAGAGACCTAGAAGGATATAATATACCTATGGTAAGAATAGAATAAGACCATAAAGAACTTAGTAAGGGTTAAGTGGTTTAAAACTTGGCCAAAAGAGAGTAGAGATTGCCTACTTGTTTTAAGATTAATTAAAAAGTGGTTGTAGATAACCATGATGGATATAGACAAGAATTTTTATCCTATACTTACATGGATGGGTCCTCTGAGAACACTTAGAAGGATTATCTCTAACTTTGCATGAGTGAGACACAACAATGAGTTTTCTCTCCTAGCCATATCTATCTTAAAGGGCCAAAAGTTAGATAGTGGGGACATATATTATGCCTCATCAACAAAATATATTAACCATCTATGTGAGAATATATATATGGGAATTTTAACAATATAACAACCCTTGTTTGGTCTTGGTCAATCCCTGACAGTGCAATTTATAGTTGATTAGATGCATCCCTTAAGATAAGCTACTCAACCCTAAGTGTGAAAATTGAGGAAAATTTAGTCATGCACTGTAGGATAAATGTGAGGGATAGATATGAGCCATTATCTCTTACATTTTCATGGATGAGTCCTCTAATAATACCTTGGTGGTTTCTCTCTATCTCAATACGAGTGACACATGACAATGAGTTTTCTCTTTCATACAAATCTCTAAGAATATACCAAAATTTGGTTAGTGTGGGGCATATCTTCTATATAATTAGACCAATAATTGAATTATATTTGTATATACATATGTATGAGTGTTTTAAGGCTATAACAAACATTTTTTTTGTCTTGGTTGGGACCTGGTAGTGCAATAAGTAGTTAACTAGACACATCCCTTATGAGAATATCCTTATCTTTAAGTGTGAAAAGTGAGTTAACTTCAGTCACCTATTATATGAGAATTTTGAGAAATATAAATGAGTCATTATCTCATACACTTTCATGGATGAGTCATGTGAGAAAACTATTGAGGATTCTCTCTAACTCAACATGAGTGAGACATGACAGTAGGTTTTCTCTTGCAGCTAAATCTCTTAGAATGGATTAAAATTTGGTCATTAGGGGGATATATTATAGATCATTAGTAAAGTAGATGAACCATATTTTTGGATGCATTCATATGGGAATTTTAAGTCTATAAAATCCTTTATCTAGTCTCACTCAGGCCCTAGGAGTGTAAGTTGTAGTTGACCAGACGCATCCCTTAAGAGAATCTCCTCATCCCTGAGTGTGCAAAGTGAGAAAAATTAGGTCACACAAGGCAAGTGCATATATTTTGGGGATAATTCCATGGAAATTTTTTCCAACATAATCATATTAATAAATTATGTGATTATGTGATTTAAATTATGGCTTAATAATTATTGAGCCATAATGTGATCATGTTATTATTTAACATGATAAGATTATTTTAAACAATAACATGTTCATGTTATTAATGTGATCACATTAATGTTTGTTTCAATAACGTGATCACATTAATTACAAGATCATGTTACCTATTAAAAAAATGAAACCTGAATGCAAATTCATGATTATGCATTCAAGTTTCCTTTGTTATCCTCACCTTTTGCAATCACGTTTTATGTGAGAGAGACAAAATATTGATAAAAAGCCACTAAATTCATCATAGGATGTTGCTAATTAATAATTTCATCATGTAGAAGAGGTAAGTGAAAAAAATCTACACTTGTTAACCCTAATTTGTCATTACTTAACCCTATTTTTTAGTAATTTTTAGTTGTAATTTAATTATTTTGAAGAACCCATCTTGTTAACCATCCTAACCCTCTATAGAACCCTCTTGTTTATCCTATTAACCCTCCACCTAAGCCACCATAAAATCCACTTTTCCCTCCTCATATCTCTCCACCTAACCCTCCTACAGTTCCACAAAATGCCTTAGGTAGTCAGGAGATTCTAATTGATAACATTATGTGAAATAAAATTGAAATTGAATAATCAATGGGAGAATGAGGGATCCCACTTTCACCAACCTCCACTGCACCCATCTAGCCAATTCCCTAGAGACATTAATAGGTCAAATTATCTCTATAACAAGTCAAATTGATAGATGCAATTCATATCAAGATAGTTTTAGGGATTATTATGATGATAAATTGTTAGTACTTGAGGTCAAGAAAAAAAGAAATATAAAAAGCCTCCATTTATGCCTCATTCATTGACCTGACCACCAATGCCCCATTTCCTTTAATTGTTAAATATTTTCCAATCCATCGCTACCAACATAACTTAATCACAACCAATTTTTAGGATCGATGGTGGATGTTTTTTAATTATCCACCATGTAACAACCATGAGGTCCCATTGTAGTTTTTGAGAAGACTCTATTATGGGTTTTTCCCCAATGAGATTCTAAACTATTTTTTATTTTAGTGAGTTTCAAGGTTGAGGAAAAGGCTATATGTATGATCAACTAGGTCTATGTTAGGCACTTAATTAGCCTATGAGGATCTATATCCAAAATCCACTTGAGCCTGAGATCCCCTCTATAGTTCAGTAGGTCATGGAGATCGACACTTTGTATGTACTTTGTTTATTCATTAACACAGTCATTCAATATATAAGTAGGCTCTCACAAACTGATGTTAGAGATATACCACCTAGTGTGCATACCTAACCCGACCCTTGAAATTCTAATGGATTTATGTACACTAGACCTTTTGATCATGATTGTACTGGTGGTTCAAGGGGCTTCGATAATATTCTTATGAGTGATGATTTTTTAGCACACATATTTGGTATGCAAACATCAGCCACTATAGATATGTAGGTATATTTTATATAAATGTCATGTTAAATTTAATTTATATTTAAAACTTTAATTTAGGTAACAATTAATTAAAATAGAAATTTAATAATATATACATGTCATTTTTATGTCGTAGGAGGTGATGGTGCCTTCATCATCATAGTCAACATTTACAACATTTAATTTGACATAGCCATTATTTTCATATTTGGATCCAACTATTGACCTATCCACTATTGCATCTATCTCTTTTATGAAGACACCTTTTACTTATATAGAGGTAAAATTTCAAGTTAATCTCGTGATTTATTTATATTTAGTCTATGTATATTTACCTTGTAAGTTTAAGTTAAATTTATCTATCAATAATCTTAATGGATAGGTTCTAACAAGCTTCCCTGATATGGATGGAAATACACACTTACCTCTACCAAATACCTAGCTTTGATCTTTTCTTTTCCTTCTTTGTGTTCTATCTTCAACCTCTTTATATCTTTCATCACTTTGCATTTACTAGGTCTTTCTTGTTCACTATTACCTACTAAATGGTTCCTAACCCTCATTCCATTCACTTAATCATCCTTCTCTACTTGAATTCATTTTATTAATCAACTACCTCTTTAATATTTCCATTTAACATCAACCTCCTTAATTCATACTTTGTTTTCATGTTCTCTCTCTTTATATTTGTATTTTCTTTACAATATTTTCATATGTCTACCTAATTCTTTGATTTTATCCCTCCATAATACTCATAAGAGCATCTAAATACTCAATTACATCTCATTTGATTCATCTAACCATTCCACACAACCCCTAAGTTTCTCTTCTTCACTTAACTCTTCTTTCCTCTTTAACAGCTTCCTTCTACTATTCATTTTTTGAGGCAAAGCTCCTTGCTCTAAGTAAAATGCAAAGATCCCAAGAAAACCAAACCCACTTTCAGATTACCCTTTACATCACATAGCTAATATAGGCACTTCCATAATTTAACTCTCTTTGTAGAATACCTAACTTAACACCCCTCAAGACTAATTAGGTCTCGTAGGCCTAATTAAAGGTTATTGACTATGAAACTTTACCATATGGATTGAAACATAATTTAACCCTCTTCCTCTTATATAAATACACATGTTCACAAATTTTAATGACTTTTCATTAGTTAAATCACTTGTTATCTCATTTTCCAATTTTAAACCCTAACTTGTGTTATCTTAGTCCTACACCTACCTCAGAGGATAATAAATGAGCTATAATGACCTTTTAACCCTTATCAAAGATTATAAGGATTTAAATGTCTCTGCCCTTACCCCATGCATCTTATCAAACAATTACTTTTCCTTTCCCAATACTAAATTACTTCCAACATGTAATTTTACAAAACTTATGTACCCCTCCATCATGACTATGTCAACAAATAGAACAATATAAACCCTTAATACCCTTTACCTTCATTTGAGAGAAATTAAAAGAATTGAAAACATGGAAAATCAATATCCCACAACATTTAAAATACCTTAAATCATTAGCTCCATTTCCAAAAAATCTATATGGTCTTTCTTTATGACTATGCAAACTCAAAATTGTTAAAATTGGGTTGGATATAATCTTCCCATGTATTTTACATTTTATAAATAGTATTGAGACTTTAAATGTGTTTACATTCATTTCATATAGATACTCTATCCCTTACTCATATTTTAATCCTTTATAATGACACTTTAAACTGACTATGTTGTCCTCTTTCTAACTGTGTTAGAAGACATAGTATTGAAACTTGGGTCTCACCACTTTGAACCTATATACTACTGACTTGAATATTCTCTGACTAGATATATTAACACCACAATATTTATCATAAACTAATAGATACTTATTTATATTTTACTCTATCCAAAGAATCTTTAGAATTAAGGATAGATTTATTTATATGTCTCTTATTCCTTTTCTCTCCCTAATTTTGACTTGTTGAAGTGTTACTAGTCTTTCCACCTCCTATTCTTCCATGCACACTTCCTACATGTATTAAAAAATTTATATTACCTCCAAAATGCAAAATACTTGTTATTCTTGGCCATTTCATGTTGTAAGGTAGTTACACTTCCATGATTTTTGGTTATTTTCATGATATGCACGTTGAAATGTGTTTACATCGAGAAAAACACTCCATATATATCTTTGATACTTTATATAAAACTAAGTGTGACCTTGTTTACATGAATATTTGATGGATCAAGTAGACACTCCTCCCTGTCTATGAGTGAAGATATACATAAGCATTACTACTATAATGTCATTTGCACAGGTACTAGTAGAGGTATATATTAATTTGTAATTTTGAATTGTAAACATAGACTTATTTTAATAATTTTACTACCTACTTGGGAAAAATATAACTTACGTGAATGTATTGTGTATGCAAGGTTGTCTTATGAAATCTAATAGTCCTAGTCAAATTTTTAGTAGGCCAACTTTTCATGTTTCTCCCATATTTCAAATGCCTATTCTTACTGTTGAGCCTACCATTGACTTATTTGAGCATCAAAAATAGATTGAGCGGGAACACAATCTTGCATTAAGTGCACATTTAAATGTTTTTATATTGTATTTTTTATTAACATTTTTTCGAATGTATTTTATGTTAATTTTGTAATAATTATTATTTTTGAATAGGTTCAACTTCAAGTGAGCTATGAGTGTAGGACCCTTAGTCGGATCTTGTATCAATCCAAGGTATTATATGGGTCTCCATATAATAGGAAGGAATCTTAGGGAGAGTCTTCTTCAAAGAAGGTAAAGAGAGGGATGTCATTTGATGAATATGATGTCTTACATGAGATGTACTTTTTATATGCCTATATGGAAATTAGAATATTTTTGGCATTGTATATTTTTATATGATATTTACCCAACATTAGATATGGTGTTGGTAGATGTAATTTTGTATATGCCTATCACGATAATCTATGTATTATTGACATTGCACACATGTGCCTATATTATATGCATATCATGGTAATCAATCTAGTTTATACTTAGTTTTCATTTCATTGTGTGTTATTTTATAGTGTTGTTTTGATCTTCTAAAATATTATCTATCATATCTCATATTTAACGTTCTACACAAATGAGGATTAAAAAATTGTTCTTTTTAATGCTATGAGGATACAATATGATATGCATCATGTATATTTTTAATAATTTTATTATTTTCATCATCCATGTTAAATGTTTTTATTCCTAATGTGTACATTATAGGTCTCACCTTAATCAATTTTATCAATGAAATAAATAATTGACATCTTTGACTATCATAATCCAAATTACAAAATAAAGTATCCCAAATTTATTGAGCCAGTCTTCTTGAATGATGATTAGAGATTTTATTATACATTGATTCTAAAATATTTTTATCAACTCCAATTAAGTAATTTTTGTTTCTATTCATAATTCTTAGAGGTGTTATTAATGGTGGAATTTATTGAGAGGTTGTTTCAAAATCATTATTACTTCTATTTTTTATAGGTGGGACGACATTTTCTTCATTATTTATTTCTTCATTATATGTTTCCATGAAAATTTATTAATGGTTAATTTCATCATTATTTGTTTCTATAAAATTTTCATAATTCATGGGGTGATGAATCATCATACATAAACTCATATACAACAAAATTAAAAACATGGAACTTTAAATGTAAACTTCTAACATTATCTAATTCACTATTGTCAATTTCATTATTATTCATTTCATTATGGTCAATTTCATCATTATTTAATTTATTATGGTTAATTTCATCATTTTTTAATTCATTATTATCAATTGTCTCATTATCTATGGTATTTGGTTCATCAGAATTAGTGTTTTTACCTTGTTTACCATGAAGTTTTTGTATTGATATCTTGTTTTTCTCTCTCAAATATTATTATTTCTCTACTATTTTGTTCTTCAATATCTTCAATTTCCTCAAATATGATCCATCACCCATCAAGGACAATTCACAAATTTTCAAAGGTGGGGTCAAGTACACAGGTACCGTAGGTCCCACAAATGTGTGTAGAGAATGTTTATCAGGACATAATTATCAATTTGGATTAAAAATATATGTTGAAAATTGAACTTAGTCTATAATAATAATAATAATAATAATAATAATAATAATAATAATAATAATAATAATAATAATAATAATAACATGATCACATTATTACATAACATGATTTCATTATTTTTTATACTAGGTTCTACTTCAACATATATATTGAGAAGTGTATATTAAGAATAACATGATTGTGTTATGTAATAATGAGATCAATTCTTAGTTGGAGTTAGAAATTGACATTGAGAACTGAGTGTTGTCTATATTAAGAATAATGTGATCACATATAATTAACTGACATTATACTTAATATAGATTTAGGATAATGGATTAAGGATTAAGGTATTAGTGCATAGGGTTTAAGGATTAAGGATTACATGTTATGTTTTCACGATTAGGGATTAGGGATTATAATTTATTTTTTAGGTTTTAAGGATTAAGTATTAGGGCATGTAAGGTTTAGGTTTAAGGTTGTATATAAGTTCCAATTTCTCTATGGAATGTGTGAACCTAAGTTTCACTACAAAGGATGTTCATTGGGACTAAATTGATTGGTAAATAGGAAAAGTTTTTGGTTTACAATTTAGGGTATCATGTTTAGGGCTTAGGTTTAGGGTATAAATGGTCAATATAAAAGATAATTCTTATTCTAAATGATGTTAATTTGGGATAAAATTATTGGTTTAGGGTATAAAGTGTTTATATTTATGGTTTAGAGTTTAGGGATTAGGAAATTTAAACATTAGGGATTGGCATATAGGTTTTAGGGTATTAAGAAATAGTCATGATAGTGATTGGGGAAAATTGGAGCTGATAAACCCCCATATCACATTTTATAGTCATGAAAATAGGTTGAAGGGGCTCTAAATAGCCCCAATTTATTTTAGATGCATAACTAGATTGGTACTCTAAAGGCTAAGTTTTGGCCATAAGTTTAAAAAATGCATTTTGTGACATATCATGATAAAATCAATTATATCATAATGCATGTATGTTTGCAGCATGTAGTGGGTATTACGTCATAGGGATTATAATTTATGTTTTAGGGATTAGGGATTAGGGCATAGGGTTTAGGTTTAAGGACCTGTATATAATGTCTAATCACTCTATACCATGTGAAACTAATTCTTACTATAAAGGATGCTACTAGGGATTAAATCAATTTGTAAATAGGGAAATCTTCTGGTTTATAACATAGGGTATAGTTTTTAGGGTTTATGGTTTAGGGATTAGGTTTTAATGTATATATGGTTTAGGGTACACAGGGTCAATCACAAATATAATTGACGACAATTTATCACATGAACCCATTTTGACTATAGAATATGTTTTTGGGTTGTCATTATATCCCATGTCATCATGCAGATTGAGTGAATTAGTTAAATGGGTCTATCAATCATGTCATTTAGGCCAAATTGAGCCCTTTGAAATTAATTCTTAGTCTAAATGATGTTAATTTGGGTTAAACTTATTGGTTTAAGGTTTAAAGTGTTTATAATATGGTTTAGAGTTTAGAGATTAAGAAAATTAAGGATTAGGGCTTAGGGTATAGGTTTTAGAGTATATAAGGTACAATTGTGAAAGCAATTGGGGAAGATTTAAGCTCCTTAAACCTATATCCATGAGTAAATAATGTGATTTTGATCTCAATTAGCCCCTACATCATATATATTGAGTGAATTAAGTCAATTGTGGTTTAATGAGTGATGTAATTTTGATCAAGTTCATCCCTATGAACCTAATTCTTACTATATATAAAGGATGTTAATTGGGGCTAAATTTATTGGTTTAGGGTTTAGGGTCTATAATTTAAAGGCTTTGGGGTTTAGGTCTTATGGCTTAAGGTTTAATATTTTTTGATATAAGGATTAGGGTTAAAGTTAAATGATACAAGGTTTAAGGTTTAAGATATTAGATATAGGGTCTAGTAACTAAGGTAACTAAAGAACATTTGAGTTGCTTGTTCACCTATTTGTGACAATTACCTTCATGTTTACATTTATGATCAAAGTAGAGTTTGTGATGCCATGTACATGTTGCATACATGTTATATAATCGATTGAGCCATAAATTTGTTTTATGGGCTCAATTTTTCCTAGATCATACCCCTAATTACACAAATTGACTAATTAGATCAATTCGTGATAAAATAAATATTTTGATTTTGCCCCAAATCATATCTTGCTCTTGAAGGGGTTCAAATTGGCCTAAAATGACTCCTTGATTAAAATAATCGACTCTTTGGTTAATTATATATGACATGTTAGGGTTAATATCACTCCAAATCACATCATATACAATTTAAAATAGGTTCGTGTGGCTCATTTTGACCCTAATTACCTCCATAATTTAATTAATTGACATTTTCATTCATTAGCTAATGATTTCAAGTTTATTGAGATCAAAACCACATTTTATACATGTATAACTTGCATACAAGTAAATAATGTTTCTTTTCTTCAATTGAGCTAATTAAATTGGAGATGATCAACTCCAAATCTCATTTTACTGTCATGTAATTAGGTTGAAGCAGTTCAAAATAATGCTAATTTACTTTAGATGCGCAACTAGATTAGTACTCCAAAGGCTAAGTTTTGGCCATGGTTTTAAAAAGTACATTTTATGATATCTCATGATAAAATAAGTTATATTTTAAGTCATGTATGTTTTTAGCATGTAGTGGTCATCCGGGCATATGTCTTACAATTTATGTTTTAGGGATTAGTGATTAGGGCATAGGGTTTAGGTTTAAGGACCTATATATAATTTTTAATCACTCTATGCCATGTTAAAACCTAATTATTACTAAAAGTGAATTTAATTGGGATTAAATATATTGGTAAATAGGAAAATTTTATGGTTTACAATTTAGGGTATAGTGTTTAGGGTTAGTAGTTTAGGGCTTAGGTTTTAATGTATATATGGTTTAGGGTACATAGGCTCAATCACAAAGATAATTGAGGATAATTTGAATCACTTAGACCCATTTATGGCTATATAATGTTTTTTTGGGTTGTCATTATACCCAATTTCATCATGTAGGATTGAGTGAATTAGTCAAATGGGACAATCAGTTACATGATTTAGGCCAATGTGAGTCCTGTGAACTTAATTCTTAGTCTAAATGATGTTAATTTGAGATAAGATTATTGCTTCAAGGTTTAAAGAGTTTATATTTATGGTTAAAATTTTATATATTAGAAAATTTAGGGATTAAGTCTTATGGTATTGTTTTAAGGGTATATAAGGTACAATCGTGATGATGATTGGGGCAAATTTGAGTCACTTGTTCACCTATTTATGATAATTACCTAAACATGTTTTCATTTCTAATAAAATTAGGGTCATTTAAGCCATATATGTTGAATACATGTTATGTGATTGATTGAGCCAAAAATTAGGTTTAGGGAATCAATTTTACCCAAATCATGCCCCTAATTACATAATTTGACTAATTAGATCAATTCATGATAGAATCAAACATTTAATTTTTCCGTAAATCATATCTTGCTCTGTAAGGGGTGTAAATTAGACTCAAATGTCTCCTAGATTGAATGAATCAACTCTTTGGTTAATTATATATGACATAAAACAAGGGTTAATTTCACTCCAAATCTCATTGAATATATATTTTAAAATATGTTCAAGTGGCTCATTTTGACCATAATTAAAATAATCAACATCTACATTCATTAACTAATTAATTCAAGTTTATTGAGGTCAAAACCACATTATATACATGAATAAATTTAATATAAAAAATTATGTTTCTTTTCTTCAATTGAGCTAATGAAATTAGAGTTAACCAACCCCCAAATCACATTTTATAGTCATGTAATTAGGTTGAAGGGGCTCAAAATATCCCCAATTTACCTCAAATACATAGCTAGATTATTAATACAAAGGCTAATTTTTGGCCTTAGGTTTTAAAAATTCATTTCATGACATCTCATGATAAAATCAGATATATCATATGTTTGTGGCATGTATGTTTGCAACATCTTTGAACTTGACATATGACAACTTCTTATATGTAAAATAGGGTACTAATGCATTGATATACCTTGAAAATATGTCCTTATAGAACTTCACTTACCGACTCAATCAATCTCATCAGAGACTTAAACAATACTATAAATTTTATAAAAAAATTACAAGTTTCAAACATCACCAGTTATCCACAAAAACTAACGTGTTCTTATTTAACCAAATTTAGCCTCTTTAAGGATTGTATACACTCTTGACATAAATTGCAATGACCCTTTATTTATTTTTTATTATTATAAAACCCCATTTGAATCTTGTGAATACTATAAATTCATTTTCAAATACCAACTTTCAAATAACTAATCTTTAAACATTTATAATATCATTGAACTATCTTTCAAACCTAATACTCTAGGTCCAATAGTACTCGATCAGAGGATCCTTGTACTCCAATTCATTTTTGAACAATATAATTTATCTAATCATGTAAAAAAATTAAATATAAATCAAATTTACCAAATTATGAGTGATTTGGACTAGTGGATAACCAAGAACCAACTTTTTACTTCTTGACCATGTGTAGGATGAACTAAGAATGTTTGCATTTTAAGGAAGATTAGACTTATGTCAAATTAACAATAAATTGATTAATAGGTTAATAAATATCCAATTATCATTCAATTCTATAAAATCTTGGCAATAACATTGGTCCCAAACAATAATCTTAATCAACCAAACTTTATTCTTAAGACTACTAGGCCTAATGGCTCCTTTAGTAGGTCAAAATGCAAATTTGGGTTTTTGGGTGCTGTGAATATATAACACAATTGCATTATTAAGTAACATGATTATATTACTAACATATTTCATAATGTTATCACATTAATATTGTGATCGTGATATTAATGAAATTTTTTGATTTGTATTTGAATTTAAATCCCATGCCTTTTGGCTTGGGAATGGATTGGATTCATGAGCCTAAGGCTTGGACCTGTCAATCTACAGTCGAGTCTAAGAATTTTAATAAAAATAAATTAATTAAATTTTGATCACCAAATACACTATGAATTTAATGTAAAATTATAAAAACTTAATATCGTCATGACTAGCATGCTCTCCCCTTTCAAAAAATATGATTTTTATAATTTTTGGACTAATTTAAGGTTTCAAACTATGTTGATTTCAAACTATACCTTTCTAGTCCACTACATGCCATATAAATACATGCCTATACATGTTAATATAATTTTATTTAATTGATACAAGTGAGAAATGAAGTATATGTTCACAAACTAGGCCTAATTCTACACACATAAAAAAATTGATTTTCATTCTTTTGGAGGTAGTTAAGCACGTCAGATAGATGTTTATCCATTTTTTTATCATTTTTTAGGATCTATTTACTTTCCAAATTCATTAAAAAAAATCATTAAAAAAATATAAAAAATATAGGTAAAAAACTATAAGATCTTATCTGAATTTTCCCTAAAGGGTTTCAAATAATATTAAACACTACTCAAAAAATGATGCACCACATAGCTGTTTATCTACTCTATTTTCTTAAAAAAATAAGAGTTCTTATTCAAATTTTAGATGTTTTACCTAGTAATACAAAATATTAGTTTATAAATTAGACTCAAAATTCTACATTATATGTTCTTACACAATCTTCAAATCTAGAGTGCAGATATCTCAAATTATCTACAGAAGTTTAGATTTCTAAAATTTCAAAAAAATCATTTCCATGGGTAGGCTACTTTTTATCCCCCAAATTTTTGCACTTAACCCACATTATAATATAACCATGAGGTTTAAATATAATCTTTTAGCTCCTACACTTACATGGATGAGTCCTCTAATAATGTCCTAGATGATTCTCTCTAACTTGGAATGAGCGAGACAAGGTAACCATTTTTCTCTCATAGCCAATTATCTTTTAAAGGGAAAAATATTAGTTAAAGGGGGTAATATCTTGTACATAATCAGACCAATTAATGAAATATCTAAATGTATACATCTATATAAGCATTTAAAGGCTAAAATAACCCTTTTTATCTTGATCGGGCCCCAGGAGTGCAAGTTATAGTTGACATGATGCAAACCTTAAGATAATCTCTCCATCCCTAAGTTTACAAGTTGATCAAACTTTGATCACACATTGTAGGACAACCATGAGGGATAGATAAAATTTGTCATCTCCTACACTTGAATGGATGTGTCTTGTGATAAAACCCTAGAGGATTCTCTCTAACTTGACAAGAGTGAGACATGAAAATGATTTTTCTCTTGTAGGGAAATCTCTTATAACAAACAAAAAGTTGGTTTTTCGGGTATATCTTCTTGCTCATCAGCCCATTAGATAAACTATCTATGTTTTCATGTGTATATGGGTTTGTTAAGGCTAAAAACCCTTTTCAAATTTTAGTCAAGCCCTTAGAGTTTAATTTATAGTTGATTAGATGCATCCCTTAAGAAAATATCCTCATCTCGAAGTGTGAAAAGTGAGTTGACTTTTATCACATGTGATATGATAATCATGAGTGATATAAATGAGTCATCACCTCTTGTACTTAAAATAATGATTTCTTTGATAACACCCTAGAGGATTCTCTCTATCTTGACATGAGTGAGACATGATAATGAATTTTCACTCACACCCAAACCTATCTTAAAGGGCTAAAAATTGGTAAGTGAAAGTATATCTTGTGCCTCCTCAACCCAATCAATGAAACGTCTACATAGGCATGTTTGGATGGGTGTTTTAAGGGTCTAATGACCCTTTTCTAGTCTTTTTCAGGCCCTAAGAGTGAAAGTTATAGTTTACTTGATGCATCCTTTAAGAGAATCTCATTGTCTTTAAGTATGCAAACTGATCAAACTTAGGTCGTGAATTATAGTAAAATAATGAGGGATAAAATTGACCTATCAACTCCTATACTTTCATGAATAATTCTTTTTAGAAAATCTTGGAGTATTATTTCTAACTTGACATGAGTGAGACACGGTAACAATTTTTCTCTCATAACCAAATCTCTAAAATGGACTAAAAGTTGGTTAGTGGGGGCATATCTTATAGCTCATTAGCCCAATTGACAAAATGTCTATGTGGACATGTCTAGATGGGTATTTTAAGGTTAGAACAACCCATTTTTGGTCTCGATCAAGTCCTAGGATAACAAGTTTTAGTTGATCAAATGAATCCCTTAAGATAATATCCTTATCCTTAAGTGTGGAAAGTGAGAAAAATTTGGTAATGTATTATAGTAGAAATGTGAGGGATATATACAAGCCATCAACTCTTGCACTTGCATAGATAAGTCCTCTAAGAACATCTTGGAGTATTCTCTTTAACTTAACATGAGTGAGACATGGCCATGAGTTTTATCTCATAGCTAAATCTCTCTTAAAGAGCCAAAAGTTGGTCAGTGGGGGACATATATTGTTCCTTGTCATCCTAATCAATAAACTATCTATGTGGAATAGTTTATATGAGTGTTTTAAGGCTATAACATTCCTTGTCTAGTCTCATTCAGGCTATAGGAGCATAATTTATAGCTGACTGGATACATCCCTTAAGAAAATATCCTCATCTTTATGTGTGAAAATTGAGTGAAATTCAGTCTCACATTTGATGATAACCATGAGGATAGATATCATTCATAAGCTCCCACACTTGAATGAATGAGTTATCTATGAACACCTTGGAGTATTCTCTTTAAATTGACATGATTAAGACACAATAATGAGTTTTCTCTCCTATCTAAATTTCTAAGAATAGACCAAAATTTAATCAGGTGATGCGGCATATCATCCAGCTTGTTAGCCCAATCAATGAACCATCTATATATACATGTGTAGATGGGAATTTTAAGGCTGTAACATCCTTTTTTTGGTCTTGGTCACATCCTAGGAGCACAAGTTACATTTGATTGGATGTATCCCTTAAGAGAATCTTCTCATCCCTAAGTGTCAAAACTAAGCATATTTCTATTGTGAATTACATGAGAACCATGAGGTGTAGACAGGAACCATTCTAAAACTTGTGTGGATGAGTCATCTCAACAACCTCAAAAGGGTTCTCTCTCACTTGACATGGGTGAGAGATGGAAATGAGTTTTCTCTCACAACCAAAACTTTCTTAAAGGCCAAAATTTGGCCAGTGGGGGCATATCTTATGCCTTGTCATCCTAATCAATGAAGCATATGCATAGACACATCTATATGGTAATTTTAAGGTTAGAAAAATCCTTGTGTTTTCTAGGTTAGGCTCTAAGAGTGTAATTTGTAGTTGATGAAATGGATATCAAAATAAAATCTCCTCATCCCTAAGTGTTCAAAATAAGTGAACTTTAGTCACACATTGTAGGAAAAATGTGATGGATATAGATGAGCCCTTGGATCTTACATGTGCACAGATGATTCCTCTAAGAAAAACCTAGAGGTTTCTCTCTAAATTAACATGAGAACACATGATAATGATTTTTCTTGTATAGCCAAATTTCTTAGAATGAACCAAAAGTTAGTCAGTTGGGGAATATCTTCTATTCCATCATCTCAATTGATAAACCATATATGGATATATCTGAATGGCCATTTTAATCCTATAACAAACCTTGTCTGGTCTTGATCAGGCCCTAATAATGTAATTTGAATTTGATCAGACACATCCCTTAAGAGATTCTTATAATCCCTAAGTGTAAAAACTGAGTGAACTTATGTCATGTGTTGCAAGAGATCCATGAGGGATAGAAAGGATACTTCATATCCCACACTTGCATAGATGATTCCTATAATCAAATTTAGGAGGATTCTCTCACTCGACACAAATGACACATGGTAAAAAGTTTTATCTGATAACTAAATCTCTCTTAAAGGATAAAAGCTTATCATTTGGGGCATAACTTATGGCTCATTATCCCAATCAATGAACCTTACTTTTAGATACATCTAGCTAGGAATTAGAAGACAATAAAAAATCTTATTTGGTCTAAATATGGCCCCAAGATAGAATCTTGTAGTTGACAAGATGCATTGTTTAAAATAATATCCTCATCCTAAAGTGAGAAAATTGAATGAACTTTAGTTACACATTATAGGATAGCCATGAGGGGTAGAGATAAATTGTCAATTCCCAAACTTGAATGGATGATTCCTCTAAGTAACCCCTAGAGTATTATCTCTCACTCAATATGGATGAGACATGGAAAATAGTTTCCTCTCTTAGCTAAATCTCTCTTAAAGATCCACAATCTTTTTAGTGGGGGATATAGTTTTTGGATTGTTATCTTAATCGATGAACTATCTTCATAGACACAATCAGATGGGTCTTTTAAGGATAGTAAAATATTTTTTTGGTAATGATAGGGACACAATATGGAATGTTATAATTGACTAGATGCATCCCTTAAGAGAATCTCATTGTCCGAATGTGAGAAAATTTAGAGTGAACCTTTATCACATGTTACAAAAGAATTGTCAAGTTTATAGATGAATTGTTAGCTCCCACACTTTCACATATGAGTCCTATAAGAAATCCCAAGAGGATTCTCTCTCACCTGGCATGGTCATGACACAAGGAGTTTTCCCTCATAGTTAAATCTCTATTAAAGGTATAAAAGCTTACTAGTGGAGGCATAACTTCTCGCTTGTTATCTAATTTGATGAACTATCTTCATAGACACATCTAAATGGGAATTTTAAGGTTATAAAATTTCTTTTCCAATCTCATTAGGTCCCCAAGATAGAAGTTTTTACTTAACCAAATGCATCCCTTAAAATAAATTCCTCATCCCAAAGTGATAAAACTGAGTGAATTTTCATCATGCATTGAAGGAGAACCATGATGGCTACAAATGAATTGTCAACACCCACACTTACATGGATGAGTGCTATAATCAACTCAAAGGGTATTCTCTCTCCCATGACATGGACACGACATGGTGATAATTTTTCTCTCATATCCAAATCTCTTTTAAAGGGCCAAAAGCTTATCAATGTGGGGAATAGTTTCTAGCTTCTTATCCCAATTGATGAACCCTATTTACAGACATATCTAGATGGGAATTTTAATATTATAAAAATGCTTTTATATTCTTGGTAGGGTGTCAATATGTAATGTTTTAATTCACTAGAGACATCCCACAAGATAATCTCCTTGTCCTAAAGTGAGAAATTTGATCAAACATCCATTATGTGTTGCAAGATAACCATGAGGACTAGAAATAACCCATCAACTCCCACACTTGCATGGAAAAGTCCTCTAGGTAACCACTAGATGATTATCTCTCACTCAACATAGATAAGACATGGCATGGAGTTTTCACTTACAGATAAATCTCTTTTAAAAGGCCAAAAAATTGTCAGTACAGGGCTTAACTTCTGGCTCGTTATCCCAATTGATGTACTATCTTCATAGACACATCCAGATGAGCATTTTAAGGCTAGAACAACACTTTTATATTTTAGATAAGGCCTTGGTATGGAACTTTTTAATTGAATGGATACATCTCTTAATATAATTTCCTTGTATCAAAGTGATAAAACTAAGCAAACTTCCATCACATAGTGTAGGGAAACTATGAGGAATAGAGATGAACCATCAGCACCCACACTTGTATGGATGAGTCTTATATGTAAAACCAAAAGTATTATCTCTTAATAAATATGGGTGATTGACAATAAGGATTTTTCTCTCATATCCAAATCTATCTTAAAGGGCTCAAAGTGGGTCATAGATTTTGGCTTGTTAGCCCAATCAATGAACCATCTTCATGGACATGTCTTGATGGGAGTTTAATGGATAGGAAAATGCTTATATGGTATTAGTAGGTCCATGGGATAAATTTTTTAATTTTATTATATGTAACCCTTAAAATAATCTCCTCATGTTAAAGTTTGAAAACTAAGTGAAATTTCATCATGTATTGTATAAGAATAGTGAGGGCTAAAGACAAACTTTTAGCTCCCACACTTTATTGGGTGGTTCCTTAAAAAAAAACCAGGAGTATTATCTCTCAATTAACATGGATGAGACATGGAAAGGAGTTTTATCTCACAATAAAATCTCTCTTAAAGGTTGAAAAGCTTATTTTTGGGGGGTTATAACTTCTAGCTCATTAGCACAATCAACAAATAGTCTTTGTAGACACATATATATGGGCATGTTAAGTATATAAAAATCCTTGTTTGGTCTTGATAAGTAACTAGGAAATAATGTTTCAATTGACCAAACATATTCCTTAAGAGAATCTCCTCATCCCAAAGTAAGAAAATTGAGTAAAGTTACATCGCATGTTGCAGGAGAACCATAAGGGTTAGAGATGAACTGTCATGTCCCACACTTTCATAAACAAGTCCTATAATCAATTCCAAGAATATTATCGCTCACTTAACATGATAAATAAATTTTAAGGATTCTTCTCTCACATCTAAATCTCTCCTAGAGGGATAAAATCTTGTTAATGGGGGTATAACTTTTAGCTCATTAGCCCAATCAATAAATTGTCTTCATAGACATGTTAAGATGGGAATTTTAAGGATATAATAATTCTTTTATGTTATCGATAGGGTCCTAGGATGGAATTTTGTAACTGATTGTATGAATACTTTAATATATTGTCTTCATCATACATTGCAGGAGAACCATGAAATCTAAAGACAAACCATTAGGTCCCACACTTACAAGGATGAGTCCTATAAACAACCCCAAGAGAATTATCTCTCACTTGACATGTGTGATACATAGAAAATAATTTTTTATAACAAAAAAATCTCTCGTAAAAGGCCAAAATCTTGTTAGTTTGGGCATAGCTTTTGGCTCATTAGCCCAATCAATGAACCATCTTCTTGGACACATCTAAAAGGGCATTTTAATGTTATAAAAATGCTTGTCCAATATCACTAGGGCCCTAGGATGGAATTTTGTAGTTTAATGTATTGAATTATAAATAATTTATAGTTGACCAAATGAATTTTTGGGCCTCAATACCATGAACTGATTTCATAATGATTTCTCGAGCTATTTTCTCATTTTTGCGTCTAAAAGTGCCATGTTAAGAACATTTGTAGATCAATATAAAATGGACATGAGAATATTTTAAGACATTCTTAAATCATAAAACATGATTAATGGCTTATTTTTAAGCCTATAGGCATGTTCCTAAGGGACTATAAGCAAGTATGTAGGGTTATGACCAAGAATAAAGCAAAATTGAGATAGTTACAAGTTTGTAAGGTAAAATAAAATAGGTAAGACCTTGAAAATAGATCCAAATGAGTTTTAATACCTCTTATATATTTTCATGAAGTAAAATAACATTTCTAATAGCTTTTCATCAGAGATAGAAGTTATAAAATTACAAGGGCTAAAACATAATTTTCTTGACTTGTAATAATTAAGCATAAATAAAGGTACCAACTTAAATTTTGAATGATAAAACACTACTAAAAGATCAATACCCTTTTTAATGCATAAATATTCTATGTTTTGTGGGAAAAAATCACTAATTAAGGTGACATATCATGACAACTAGGGCTAGAAGCAGTGTTTATGTCTTTTTGAAAGAAATAGAGTTAGAGAAGAATGTGAAACCTACTAATTGAGGTGGATAACCTAAAAAATAATACAATAAGTCTATCCAATGTGTTTTTTGAATTAAATTAGTAATGACTAAATCATAGAGAGAAATGTATTATTTTTTGCTTCTATTTATTTCATGAAGATAAACTGCACTACTCACAGCACTAACCATGTTAAGGTGGAAGCTCATCTAGTGTTACTAACCTACATTAAAATTATCAACAAAATAGTAAACATAAATAAACACTTAATGATAAAATAATTCAAAACTAAAATATAGTAAATCTAAAAAGTTAACTATATTAATATGAAATACAAGATCAATTATTCATACTAACCTTATCAAGCAAATCCAATGTACCTTAGGGATCAACTCTTTTTTAAGTTTTTCAAGAAACACTTCATGCTCAGATTCATGAACATTCCACAAAATTATGTTGTTAGGATTTCAATGATATTTGATCATTTAAATATTCATAGTGATAACTAGATTTGAATAATGAAGTGCAACCCTATGTGTTTCAATGTCCTAAAATAACTCTTTTTTATTTTTTTATAATAGTATCTACAAAGTGAAGTTCCTATAAACACTATAGATCTAGTGGGATAAACTAGGTCTTCTCCATCCATGAAATTTATGGTTATTTTTTTGCCTCTACATAATGACATAAGTAGTAGTCTATTTTTTCATTAGTATCCTCAGGTGCAATGACTATAAAAACATGCCTTGCAATTAAAGTATAATCAATTTGTAATAAAATATATATAAAAAAGATATCACTAACATAATTAAGGATATATTTAAATTAGAAATAAATTTTACCTAGTTTCATAAGATCTGAGATGTGGTCAAAGTCAATTGATGATGCCATTTGATGATCCATCAATTATTGGAGTGAATAGCTATTATATATAGGGGTTAAGGGTCTATAATACCATTTTCAAACATATTATTTTGCCTCACATTCATGAAAATTAAATTTCATACAATATAAACAAAATCATTCTATATCCCTAGTATAAATGCTCCATAAAGTAGAATTTGAGCTTTGAATGGAGTGGGAAACACTTGATCCAAGTAGCTTAGTACAATATCCATACATTGACCTGTATTTTTCCTCCATTAACTAAAATAATATTTTCACATGAGAATATTTATCTGGTCCATTATAATATTTTTTACCAGACCAAGTTACAATACTTATAACATCAATTAAATTAGCACCATCCTTATGCTTTCCCTATTCTTCTTTAAGGGATCTATTTACACATGCACCTGCACCATCATGTTACCCTATTTCATGCCTAGCCTCAAATAAGCCTTAAAAATGTTAAACCCCACTCTTCTTATGCATTCTTCTTAACCAGTAAAATATTCATGAATTATTAATCTTTGTATATAATTTTTTGACCAAATTTAGTGTGTATCAAACATGATTTGTATTACATTCATATTCCTATAAAATATCTCAAAACAACTTTGGACAAAATCTAGAGAATTTGATTTGTCATCACTAATATAATGTCATACTACCTCAAGCTTTCTATTTTCATTTGTGCTATCAGGTGCATGTTTGAATGTAAATGCATGAAAATTCCAACTAGAATTAATTTATAGTATTGGGATTGAACCTCATCTTTGGTTGTAGTGTGTATTTGTTATCAAAGTCCATAACTAAAATAGTGGTGTTGACTAGGAATTTGTCCTTGCATAGATTGAATTGATTATATAACCATTTTAATTTTTGTGTGTGTCTTGCATATTGGTAGATAATATTTTTCTTGAATTTAAACATGAGATAACCTATAAAAACTTTGGTCATAACCAACTTTCATATTTATAACTCTTTTCCATCTTTTCACACATCTTTACAAATTTGTACTTTTTATAATCAACTAGTTCATTTTGAAATTCATGTTAATTTTATTAATGTATATAGTTAGTCAAATTTGACAAACCACCATAACTATGAAATGTTATATTTGAACATTGTTTGGAAAAAAAACTATCCCTTATGTATTTGACAGAAAAGACTTTAGATTAATTCTCTTGATGTTTTAGGTGGGGAAGCCACCATACATTCCTACATAATATATTTAGTATGCAAAGCACAATGTATATGATGAAAAACATCTAAATTCATAGAAAATTCAACATGTAGCCTACAACAACATATGTTGTGGGATTGGTTGATTTTTACATAGAAAGGCTTGCACATCTCAAATGACCTTTGGATAATTAATAATTGGCCATTAAATTATTCAATTAAATTTTATAAACTTATGTCTGGTTCATGTCCACAAATTTTTTTGCATGTGGCTCATGATTTTTTGAACCTTTTCTTCTTTTAACAACATCATTTACATTATATGAGACCCTTGTGTTCTCATACCAAAATATTTCAGTCAAATGTCTTATTCATTAAACTAATACCTAATATTTTCATGGGATTATATCACTAAATGTCAAACAATATGTGAGTAAAGGGTCATCAAGCCTTGTTGTTTTTTATGGCATTTATTAGTTTTTTTCTATTCAAATTCAAGGATTTACTTATTTCACTGATAATTTGATCTTTATATATTTTCTCACTCACTATATTTATATTTATAATTATCTAACCACATTACTATATTTTTCAATTTCTATCAGATATTGAATTAAATTCATTAAATAGATTCTTTACAATTGAATTATTTATTCCATCCATATTTCTTATTCTTAAACATAAATTATGCACTATAGGGTGCATTTTTTTTATTTTCATTAATTGAAGAAACATTTGACATCATTTCATATGATTTTTATTCTCAAATGCATAGTCCCATACATGTTGAGCATGTCGTTAAACTAATCTTTTTTAAAATTTTATCTTCCATATGTTTTATTATTTTCTTATCTATTTCAACCAAATACATTGTTTTTCATCACATTATCCTTGGAAGTGTGGGTATAGGAGATATATTTTGTATAAAATTACATGGTGCTACCACTTCAACCATAGAAGGGATATTACATGGTTGGCTAGGAAAACTAGACCTTATAGGTGAATTGAATTGCTATTTATTATGGGATACATGAATTAGGATCATTAATTGATGTTGATTATAATCATGCTTAAAAAATTCATTACTGATGAATGTTTCATTATATTACATTTCTCCATATGTTTCATCATTCATTAAAAATTCATTACTTCTATTCTCTACTTTTTGAATTTCATCATTCAACAAGCATTGATTAAGTTATCTTATCTCATTTGAAGACATATGTAAACTAAATTCCATGGAATTGGACATGTTATTTTCCTTTGAAATATTATCTAGTGTGAGTGAAGTACCCTCACCTTGACTAGAATCTCTTATGGATCCTCTCCTATTTGCATGAATGTTTTATTCTTTGTTTCTCTTCTCTTCAATTTCCTCTTTTTTTATCTCTCTAATTGGTATTTTTTGATGACTTCTTGACCTTATTATTTATCTTTATTGAAATAAATCAATTATAGAATAAATTTAAATAATTTGTAGTGACTGAGACAAAGTGAATGTATAGTTTACATAATCACAATAGTAAAAACTAGTTTGAAGTTTGTAAAAATTAAAATTAATTAAAAAATCATTGAAATGAGGAAAAATCCATGAATTATAAAAGGCGTGTGTGCTTAAAAAAAGCATGCACACCCTTTGTGATTCACAAATCTAATGATTCTACCTTTTATTTTGAAAATGGTAGGTCATCAAAGGGCATACACCCTTTTTAGTTTTACAAAATATGGTTTTTACCATTTCCCTCCAAATTTGGTTTGGTTTTATCCTTATGGGGGGAGGATAACCTACTCCAAACCCTACCAAGAACTAGTCCATTTAATTTTGTGAAAATTATGTGTCTTTCCTATCTTTAACAACCTGTGTGATCACATAAATTTTATTATTTATAGAAATATATGTGGATTTGTAAAGGGGAAAACATAATTTTTAAATATATATTTTTCAATTTGAAATTATTATTTATAATTATTAATTAATTTATACAAAACATACTTTATTATGGACTATATACATCTGATTACAAATAACTTTATAACTTTTTGAATATTAATCAAACATTTATAAAACTTAAATATGAACAATCTACACATTATCAACTATGGTTAAAAAATATTTTTCTTAAAGGTAAGGTCAAAAGGTTGTTTTCATACACTTGCAAATTTAATTTTCCAATTGTCTTGAATTGTAAAATTGTATGTATGTATATATTTATGTATGTATGTATGTATGTATATATGTATGTATATACATATACATATACATACATACATACATACATACATACATACATACATACATAAATACATATATGCATACATACAATTTTACAATTCAAGACAATTGGAAAATACATATACATATACATATATATATATATATATATATATATATATATATATATATATATATATATATATATATATATATATATATAATAAAATTAATAAAAAAATATTATCAACAATGTTTGACATTTCATTTATCCATATATGAAGTTTCATATAAAAATTCATTCATTTTCTCAAAAAAGTGTGTTCATACACATACAATCTCCTTATATTTTCATAAAAAATGATGAACCTATTGTCATAATTGCATCTATTTTTCACAATTGATATCCTTTAGGTATTGAAAAAAATTATATCTTTAGAAACTAAATTCAAAATGCCACAATTCATATTCTTGTGCCATTGTCAAATTCTTTTTTAAGTGTCTCTAATATTATCTTCAAGTTTAATTATTATTTTTATTATTGTAAAAAAAAGTGTCACTTTAAGACCCCTCTTTTGTCCCCCATTATCCTACATATACTAAGGATAATGGCATATTCAATTACCCTCTAATATATGTAAAATCCAAGACACATAATCAAGTCTATACTAAGAAAGCTAGAAATGAAAGTATGTCTGAACATGTGGTATAAATATGTATAAGAGCAAAGATGTACATAAGTGAGTTTGGACTAGTAGTAGTAGTTGGTAAAAAAAACTAAGTAGTATGGTATGATCAATATCAAGATATAATCGATGATAATTATATGATACATAGTATAGAAATATATAACCTAGAAAGCTAGAATCTTTGTAGTATGATGCCCCCACTAAGTAAATGTATCAATGCTGACGCTATATATGTGCTCCCAATGGGTAGATCGTAACAAATCTAGATCTTTGTGATGGACGTAAGTCTTAAAAGAGTCTATGAACACTTGATAACAAGTGAAGCATGTATTTAAGATAAAACTAACTAGACTATCATAGAAAACATATGTAGTGCCTAAAAAATATAAGGAATGAAAACATGGAAAGGAATTTAGTCTAAAATTTTTATTTTTTGAGAAATTAGTTGAATTTATTTTTATTTTAAACATATTATATATTTTTTGTATGTTATAAGTATGTTATATACAAGCATCATGAAAATTAAACTATATACAAGGACCAAAGTAAGAGAAACTATGTACAAGTAAGGAGGAACATACTAAATGATGAGTTTCATAAGAGACTCACTATCAAGGTGTCCTATGTCAAAAAGAGGAATGGTAATCCCTTATGAAATGTGATAGATGTGTTGATAAAAAATTGAATTGTCATTTGAATCTAAATATTGATTATTATCAGTATCTTAGAAATCATAATTATTTGGATTATTCTACTCATCATTATCATATTTATTTTGAACCAAAGGGAGTTTCCTCATACTATGAAATTGACCTTTTTGAATCATGCTTTGTAATATTTTATATTATTGTGCCTTTTTAAATTGTGCCTATTGTAGGCATATTTGATAATGCTTGTTGGCTTAGCCTAGTTCTGAATGTACAATTTAAGTTCTTGATTTTTTATATCATTACATGTGTATATGGATCTTTTTCATTGATAAACTATATCTATTAATGATTTTTCTTGGTATGTTCCTTGAATCCCAAACCTTGTTGACCAACATTATCAAATTCTAGAATAGGAGTAGTGATGCCTGAGGAATGTTTGTTCAATCTTTGACCTTGAAAATAAAACTATTGTAGATTTTTTTTACCAAATCCAAACTATTTTGAAATTTATACCTCATTTTGGAGAGGTATATATGTATCTTTCACTAATTTAATTGTTATTATTATACTATTTATTCTCATTTCACTTTGTGAACCTTTTGTTGTTTTGAGTTATGTTTTGATATACAATTTTGTACTATTTTTGAATTTGACCCTTTTTTAATATGTTCATATATCACTATGGATTTTTTGACTGATTTATGTTGTATAAGATCTTCATTAGAAAGTATATGTTGTATATGCTTTTTCAATGCCAAACATGCATATGTGTGATGACCATGCATGATATGGATGCACAATAGTATCTAGATATCCCTACTAGATGTAGAGGAGGTAGGTTGATCAACTTAGCTTTAATCATTTGCCTTAAAATATCATTGAACTTATATTTGATCTTTGAGTACTTTATGAATCACTAGTTGTAGATTCACTTTGTTATGATTTCTTGTTTTGATTTATAACATTACTTGCCATAAATTTATTCGGTGCATATGCACATGATTGACACTAGTGTGCCCTGAAAGCTTTTGTTTTGTAATATAATTGTCTAATATTTTAATATTTTCATGTAAAATTTAATTTTTATTATTTGATTATGAAATTAACCATTTCATACTAATAGTTTGATCCCTTAGAGTCTTACAAGTGTAATCCCTAGTTGATTCTAAATGAACATGTAGGCATACACCCTATAGATAAAAGGTGGAGGCATGGGTAGGTTGAGTATGGATAATAGTAATAATAGTATAGGTTTATTCATCTCATGGAGGAGTGATATCATGGTCCTAGTTATAGGTAAAGTAGCTATCGCTCTCATGGAGATGAGGAGGAGAAAGAGATTAGTTCTTGTGCATAAAATATGACATTGAAACTTTAAACATTATTGGTAGGGTATTAAATTTATGGAATAAGTCTAATAAAATATATTTTAAATGATATAAGATAACATATACATATGTGTTTATATCTTATTTTACTTGATTCTAAATGAAAGGAAACAAGTATGCAAATGAAACTAGAAACATTTACATTACAGAGAGATAAGCATATTATATTACTATCATGATTAGATAAAATACAAATTAGAAAAATATTCGATAAAATAAAAATCAAAAAATATAAGGATCTGAAATCTAAGTGTATGTTATAGAAGGATAGAAATATAAACCCTAAATTTAGTATAGGGTTAGGATTTTTGAAATATTCGAATTAAGTCAAGTTCACCAAATGATTTAAATTTTAAGTTATTTAAGGTGTTTAAAACCTTAGGTTGTTAAAGGGAATGAAATAATAAATTAGATAATAAATATAGCAACAAATACATCTATTGATTTGTAACTACTATAACTACAAAGTATTTTAAAAATAGTAAACAACTATTAGAAACAATTCTTAGCTTATTATATCGCTGAAATGGTCAAGTTGTCTAAAACATGAAGCACAAATTGGTATAATAATCAAAAATAGGATTGAACAATAAAAATTGAGTTGAGACACTAGTGTGGTGAACTATTGTTCTAGGTTTTGAGGTCAACATACCCATCATTTCTAAAAAATGGGGACCCTTATGTCAAATTGTGTAAACTTGTAACTTAAAATTAAAAATTCATTTGATCAGATTGTCACTAGCATGTTTGCACCTTTTTCTATTTTGCAGCTCATCTACACTATGGTCTAATTGGCTTATTTGTTCAGGGTTTTGGTCTAACCTTATCCATTTTTGTTAGCATTTTTTATTTAAATTGAGGTTATAAGTTTGACAAGATATTTCTTGAATGAGCTATGTCTGAATTTCATGATTTAATCCTAATTTGGTCCTTTACTAGCCTTTAATATGTAGAAAGTCAAGTTCATTTAAAGTGTCATTTGTCAATTTACAAAATTCATGGGCAGGTTGCAAAGACCCTATGGGGTACAAAGAGTGACTGAAGTAAGTATGGAAGTGCATAGTATTCAATTGGTTCTTCATTGTTCCAACTAAACAATCTGATCTAATGACACAAAATCTGAATGAACGATTTTTAAGAGATCATATTTCACACATATGGATGGTTCAAAAGAAATGGTCAAATATTTTTTTTCATCTTGATGTCTATATCATACATATCAATTTTTAGATCCCAAAATGAAGCATGATAAAAGTTATGGAGATCCAAAGTTTCCCTCCAAAACATTTTTAGTTGTGTTTTCTAGGTGCAAAATGAGCCTAGTAGGCATTTTCAAGAAGCCATATTCTCATATACTAAAACTTCAGATGAAATGATCAAATGGGTTTGTTCACTTTTTGCCATGACCATTTGTACAACGTTTGAACTATGCAACATAAGTAGGTCAAATGTTTTAGGCATGCAAAGTTGGCCTCCGAGCCACATTTTTTAGTTTTTCCCATAACCAATTTTTCAAGATGCAAACAGAGCCTAGTGAGCATATTCAACAAGCCATCTCTCATGAGATTAAAATTCAAGACAAATAGTCAAATGAGTTTGTTAACCTTTATACAATGAACATTTTTGTAAAGTTTGAGCTATGACATAAGCATCTCAAAAGTTATGAGCATGAAAAGATGGATCCCAAATAGGGTTTAGGTTATTTTCTTGACAAGAACAAGTACATCATAAAAAATGGCTCATTTAAATATTTTATAGGTGAATTTATAAAACTCTCGGCACTAGAAAATAAAATGGCTTTGTTCTTTTTGATATTAAGTCCATTCTCTAGAAATTTGGTGTTTAGGTGAGTTTTGTGCTTCAAGATATAAAATTACAAAGTTGGCCAAAAATAGAAGATGGTTGTGTGAACATCAAATTTAAGCCCATGGTAAAAATAACATAAGCTTAAATTTGATGTTCTTCATGATGTAAAATACAATTGCACGGATGTCTCATGATGGTTCTGTAAATATCAAATTTAATCCCATACAAAAAATCACATGAGATTAAATTTGATGGTCTTCGCAATGAAAAATATGATAATGTGGATGCCACATGATGGTTTCATAGATTGTAAATTAAATTCCATGAAAAAAATCATATGAGCTTAAATTTGATGATCTTCACGATGTCAAATACGATCACATAGACGTCAAATGGGAGCACAAACAGAGCCTATTAGGCATATTCAACAAGCTATATCTCTCATGAGCTTCATTTTTTAGGGCAAATGGTCAAATAGGTTTGTTAACCCTTATGCAAGAAACATTTTAACAAAGTTTGAGTTATGTGACATAAGTGACTCAAAAGTTATGAGCATGCAAAGTTGCCTTTCAATACACTTTTTGTTGTTTTTCCAACGCAACCCAATTTTGTAGGGTCTAAATTAATCCTCATAGGTATTTTCAAGATGTTATATCTCATAAGCATTGTAGCTTCAGGATAAATGGTCAAATGGGTTTTTTCAACTTTGTGCCAAGTGTTATCTCACATGATGAATCTCAATAAAAATTACAAGCATAGAAAGTTGTCCTCCAAAGCATTTTCTATTGTTTTTATACACTCAACTACTTGTCAAATAGAGCCATTGATTTTTAAATTGAGGGTCCCAATAGTTTGGTGGTAAGACTATGAAGCCTGTAAAATTTGCATTAATACAAATTTTTAAATAAAAACTCACTTTTTAATTAGTTTTAATATATGTTTGGGTTGAATATATATATATATATATATATATATATATATATATATATATATATATATATATATATATATATATATATAGCCACTCAATGCAAATACATCCATGGGTTTTTTTAGTAGCAGTAAGGAGCTTCATCAACACAAGATCCACCAGTTAGCTAGAAATATTCTTTTTTTTAGAAAATTTTGTAATATTCAAAAATTGAATATTTTTTGTAAAGAAAAATGTTGGTTTGTTAGAATGTTTGTCTATAGGCTAGTTGATTTTGTAAAAACAAATGTATTCTATAAACTTTACAAAAAAGATAGTTGTCTTTACTTTTGTACATTTGTTATCAACATGACTAACCAGTATGATGTCTTATCCTTATATAAAAGGCAATATTTTCATTTCATTGAAGAGGAGTTATAGATCTAAAATTAATTTTTTAAACTTGGAGTAAACAATATAAGTAATGAATTTTGCAAATATTGTCTAGCATTTATCTGTATGTTTGTTGTCATGGCTTCTCTCTCATTTATGTGTTCTAATTTCTATATTTGAAGTGTTCTTATGGTTTCTTTGTGTGTACCTTTAATTAAAAAGTTGTTAAATTGTGCGAATGCTATGTTGACTAGAATTATTTAGTTTCATTTTATTTTCTTTTCCCTTGTATATGAGCCAATACTATTTGCTTGTAGAGGTATAATCTTTAAAGTGAAACTAATTCTTATTTGTATTGTTTCTACTTTCCTTAAAAGTTTATGTGATGTGTGATGTGATTTGGACTAAGCTATATCAATTTACATGTTGGTTTTAAGTCCATGCTTGGATGAAATCTAAACATTAACATGATGTTTGGAATGAAGATCAACAATATTTCTTTCTACCCTTCCCTTATTTTTGCTTTTTTGGACCTAGATCACCTTAATTTAGCTTGTCATTATAAGTATCCATTCTAAATTAATTCTTAATTTATTTTTTGATCATAATTCATTATTATTTACATAATTATGAAAAACTTTGCATAGGTCTATTATTTAGCCATGGTGGCTTTGAACTACCAACTAATATAAATATTGTGAAACAATCAATTATTTTGCCTCTATCCTACCAATAAATAACAAGATTATCAAAACCTGCAATTCATGCACTCAATTTTTTGAATTTTAAAATAAAAAGTGTTTCCAAATATTTTTGGCACCTATGGTATATATTTAGGCTTTAATAGGAGGAGCTTTGATAGTGCCAGAAGGAGGGATTTCAACAAATCTTTGTGAATTTGTAGGATCTTTGCTAGTTTTGGTGTATTTTAATAATAAAAAATCACTCAATTTTTTACATATTTGTATTTATTTTAGCATAATTATGTAAAGTTTGGTCATCTTCATGGTTTTAGACCAGTCTTTGAGATTATTTAGAAAAATATTGACATTATTTGAATAAATATGCTTAATTTTGGTAAAGATAGCTTTAGATCTATTAATCCATAGTATTTGAGGTTAGAATAACTTATTTTAATCAAATATTGGTATATATTTCAAAAATATGGGTTTATTTGAACTTGAGATTGTAAATATTAACCATATTTGCATAATTGTACACATATTTTAGCTCACTTAGTTAAATTTTTATTCCTTTTGTTGTTCTTTATATATATCTTTGGAAAATTAGCTTAATGTGTAGGTTTAATTCTTATTCTTTATAAAGGTTGATTTGATACATCATATTTCAAACAAGATTCAGAGTCACAACATGAAATTACCAAAGACAAGGCCTAGGTGAGCAAAATTTATAAAATCTTAAATGCTTCCCCAGTTCAAGGTACTCATGTATTCAAGGTAAGGCTTGGTTAAGTGGCTTTTCAATCAGCATGTCAGGTATAGTACTTGAGCTTCCCTAAAATCTTGAAAGATTTTTGCATTTTTTTAATCTTGATAATATTGTCTCTATTGAAGAGCATGTTAGAAGTTTCAAATTTGCTCTGAGATTACTGAATGTGATTCATAAAAATGTGGCCTATAATTTATTTCCATTTACTTTTAAAAATGTTACCTATGAATGGTTTTTTAACCTTCCATAGGATTACATTACTAGCTGGAATGACTTTAACAATGTTTTCATTGATCAATTTGGCAAAATTATTAGTCCCTATATTTTGTATCAATATTCTATCACAATTAAAAGGGATGTTAATGAAACTGTTAGAGTATTTAACACAAGGTTTCAAAAAAATATTCAATAGAATTGTATCTCCCTATAGACCCAATGAGGCTTTAGCCTTAAAAGTTTATAAAGATGTTTTGGATCCCATGACCTATGCATTCTTAAAAATATCTTTTCTAGTCATAAACACATTGATCTAGGCCTACTCTAAAGCCATGATCATTAATGACAAAATGCAACCTCAAGGTCAGATGACATATTTGATACCTAGTGTCATTTTAAATTGCCCCATCTAGAATGTCATTCCTAGTATACCTACTTTAACACCAGTTCAGAACCATTTTTCCTTGAGTCATGCATGTCGTCACAAACACCTAGTGTTCCTAAATAGCACTATAAGTATATTTCATCCAAAAAATCATATAACTCTAGTGCCCATAGCTAGTAATAATACTCCAATTCATGAGTCTGAAACACCAAAAAATTTAAATGACTTGATATTAAAAATGGCCTAAACATTGACCACTAGCTTTATTCAATTGTAAAAACAAGTAGGAAATACAAAGAAAGACTTTGATATAAAATATGCTTAACAAAAGTTTGATAACCCTCCAAGCAGCTCTCACGATGACAATAATAATGTATCATCTAAGAACATACAATTAAGTTCCCATGATATTGTTTTGGCTGATCATTGTAATATTTTTGAAACCTTTAAAATTGTGCCTAATCAAAAATTTACTGTAGGGACATCTAGATTTGTAAGAGCATCTCAAGATTCCATCCAGGCCTTTGAATTTTTAGAAGGAGATGGAGATGAAGATGAAGATGAAGATGAGCCAATTGAATAAGTTACCTTTGAGATGACTTGTGTTCCTGAAGATGTAATATATATTGCAATTGAAGATTAACAAGACATCTTCATTAGTACATCTATGGATGAAGAAGAAGAGTTACTAGAAATAGATATGGATTAAATACAAGATGTTATTTCTTTAGAAGCTATCTAGGGAGGCAACCCAAGTAGGTTTATTTTTTAAATAGAGAATACTCTTGAAGAAGATGATCATTGGCAGCAATCATACCATGATTTTTTGAATAAAATCAAGGAGTTAGAAATGGTAAATTAAGGGATGGAATAACATATGAATGCTTCATCTACGGATTTCATCAATGAGCTATAGTTTTTAAAAGGTGGTATTATTTTGGAGGAACAAAACCAAGACAAGTTGAAGCTTGATTAGATGGAAGAGATGCCCCTCTTTACCAAGGATGAAGATGAATCATATGAATTAGACCAAGAATTATCATGTGACTTTATCAAGAGGTTAGCAATATGAGACTAGCATGTTTTTCATGATGAGATTCCAAATGAATATTATTGATTTGATCAGGATAAAGAAACCTTTTGTGATTAATTAGAAGATTTTTGTGCAAATATTGGTAGTCCATTTCCACCTCAAAAAGAACCTAATGAAGACACTAGTCTGAGGATGCAAGCTTAGTTGTCATTATTAAGCAAAGATGATATTATCTAATACCTATCTATGGATGAAGTAGGACTAGCACTCTTGTTACAAAGTAGTAGGATTTGGGAGGAAGAGGATTGGATTTTAGACTCACATCTTTGATCCATGTACTTGAGGATGTATATGAAAGCCCAAGTCACACCATCTAGAAGACCTAGGCATCCAAATACCCTCATTAATATGAAGATGCCATCAAAAAACACTCATATTTTAAGGTTTTGTAGTAGACTAATTAATTTTCCATTTGATCTTGGAGGTAAGTATTTTATGAAGTCAGTATTGGACTTATATTAGTTTATTTATGTTCTTGCTTTCTTGTTTTTTCATTCATGTCCCTTGTTTGTATATAATTCCTATAAATATTTGTTTGTCTTGTGTGACTTGTTCATTGCTTCTAAATTAAGTCCTTTTGGATAGCCTTCAGATCAAATTTCATTTAGGCTACTCAAAAGCTTCACAATTTAGAAATTAAGGTATGACTAGTAAAGATTGGTGGATAAGTTAATTATTATTTAAATTTTTAAACCTTGTTCTAATCTAATCTTGGTTTTAATAAGGATTACACATGTAGGATGAAGATTAAACTATTAAAAAATAGTCTTTCTTGCACTTAAAAAACATTAATTTCTTGAGACAAAGTTTATAGCCAAGGATGATTGTCTAAAAATCAAACACTTGACTAAATCCCTATATCTATTCATTTGGTTACTAACCTTTACTATAAGGTCAAAAATGATCTAGAAAATACAAACATAATAGATTATTTCAAAATCAAAAGATTTTCAAGTAAATTTGATTCTATTAATCTCCATCGAGGTTATGTACATCTAGTTGGTAGTGGAACAAGGCTATGAACAAATCTAAAGGCATCTCTGTCAGGGCTATGTATGCTTACTTGGTAGTAGAGAAACTCCCAAGTCTTCCTTGAGATAATGCATGGTTCTTAATGAATATTCAACCATTATAAAAGTTAGGGTTAATGATTAAAGCCAAAGCACACACACAACATGACTGAGTTTTGATGTTTAATCTTAATTTTTCATATATAATGATTTTTTCTAATCATGAAATGATCTTAACAATGGTCCTTGATCAAATGGGATAAATAATTTAATTATTAGTCTAAACCAGAGTCTCTGAATTCTAATATATTGCTATGTTTCCCTTTAAAGTCGTTATTTTTGTTGAGGTCAACATACCCACTATCTCTAAAAAATGGGGACCCTTATGTTAAATTGTGTGAAGTTGTACCTTAAAATTAAAAATTCACTTGATCATAGTGTCACTAGCATGTTTACATATTTTTTTAATTTTGAATCTTATCCACACCATGGTCTGATTGACTTATTGGTTCAAGGTTTTGGTCTGACCTTATCTATTTTTGTTAGTAATTTTTATTTGTGTTCAGATTATAGGTTTGATGAGGACTTTCTTGAATGAGCTATGTCTGAATTTCATGATTTAATCTTAATTTGGTCCTTTACTAGCCTTTGGTCTATACAAAGTCAAGTAAATTCATTTAAAGTGTCATTTGTCAAATTTTAAAAGTCATAGGTAGGTATCAGAGAACCTATGGGGTGCCAAGAGTGATTGGATTAAGTATGGAAGTGCATGGTATTTAGCTAGTTCCTCATTGTGCCCATTTGGACATTCTAATCTAATGGTAGAAAATCCAAATAGATAGTTTTTGAGAGGTCATATTTCATAATTATAGATGTTTCAATAGAAATGGTCAAATGGATTTATTCATCTTCATGCGTAGATCATACATGTCAATTTTTAATTTCTGTAATGAAGTGTGTCAAAAGTTATGGAGATACAAAGTTTTCATCCCAAGTATTTTTGATTGTGTTTTCCATATTCAAATTGAGCCTAGTAGACATTTTCAATAATCCATATCTATTATATGCTAAAACTTAAAATAATGAGGTCAAATAGGTTTATTCACCTTTGTTCCATGACCATTTTTAGAAAGCTTGAGTTATGCAACATAAGCAACTTAAAATTTATGGGCATGCAAATTTATCCTCCAAACTACGTTTTGTAGTTTTCCCATAACCAATTTTTCAGGATGCAAACAAAGCTTAGTGAGCATTTTCAATAAGCCATATCTCTCATGAGCTTCAACTTCATGACAAATGGTCAAATGATTTTTTTAACCCTCATACAAAGAACATTTTTACAAAGTTTGAGCTATGTGACATAAGTACCTCAAAAGTTACGAGCATCCAAAGTTGGCTCCAAATAGTTTTAGGTTATTTTATTAACAAGTACATGGACATCATACAAAATGATGAAAAATGGATCATTTCAATATTTTATAGGTGAATTTATAAAGCTCTCAAGACTAGTGGATAAAATGATTTTGTTTCTTTTGATATTAAGTCTATTCCCTGCAAATTTGGTGCCTTGGTGAGTTTTGCACTTCAAAATATAAAATTGCAAACCTAGCCAAAAAATAGAAGATGATCATGAAAATGTCAAATTTAAACTGATGGTAAAAATCACATGAACTTAAATTTGATGATATTCATGAAAATAAAATATGATTGTATGGATGTCTCATGATGGTTACATAAATGTCAAATTTAATCCTATGTAAAAAATCACACGAGCTTAAATTTGATGGTCTTTGCAATATCAAATACAGTTACATAGATGTCATATGATGGTTGTATAGATGTTAAATTTAATCCCATGAAAAAAATCAAATGAACTTAAATTTGACGGTCTTCACGATGTCAAATACAATCACACGAACTTAAAATGGGAGCCCAAACAAAGCCTAATAGGCATATTCAACAAGCCATATATCTCATGAGTTTCATTTTCAAGGTAAATAGTCAAGTGGTTTTGTTAACCCTCATGTAAATAATATTTGTATAAATTTTGAGCTATGTGACATAAGTGACTCAAAAGTTACAAGCATGCAAAGTTACCCTCCAATCCACTTTTTGTTGTTTTTTCAGACTTAAGCCAATTTTGCATGGTCTAAATTGATCCGAATAGGTATTTTAAAGATGCCAAATCTCACAAGCACTGTAGTACCAAGATAAATGTTCAAATAAGTTTATTCAACATTGTGTCAAGACCATTTGTGCCAAGTTTTAGCTCATGTGATGAAGCACACCAAAATATACAATCATAAAAAATTGCCTTCCAAAGTATTTTTTGATGTTTTTTCACACTCAACCACTTATCAAATAGAGCCATTGGTTTTTAAACGAAGGGTACCAGTAGTTTGGTAGCAAAGCTATGCATCCTATAGGATTTTCATTAATAGAAATTGCTAAATGAAAACCAACCTTTTAATTTGTTTTTAATATATGTCTAGGTTGAAGTAAAATAAAAATATATAGCCACTCAATGCAAATGGAGTCATGAATTTTTTTTTAGCAGTAACAAGGGGATTCATCAACACAGGGCCCACTAGCCAACTAGAAATATTTATTTTCTTAGCAAATTTTATAATATTAAAAAATGGAATATTTTTTGTAAATAAATATGTTGGTCTTTTAGCATGTTTGCCTATAGGTTGATCTATTTTGGAAAAGCAAACGTATTATATAAACTTTGTAAAAAAGACAATTGTCTTTACTTTTGTATATTTGTTGCCAACATGACTAACCAGTATGTGACCTTGTCCTTTAATAAAAGGTAGTATTTTTATTTAGTAGAGGAGGGGGAGTTTTAGAACCAAAATTACTTTGTAAACTTGGAGTAAACAATACAAGGAATTCTACAAATATTATCTAGCATTTGTCTGTGTGTTTGTTGTTATAGCTTCTCTCTCATTTGTTTGTTTTGATTTTCAGATTTGAAGGGTTCTTATAGATTCTTGGTGTGCACCTTTAATTATAGAGCTGTTAACTTATGCCAATGCTAGGATGACTAAAAGTCTTTAGTTTTATTTCATTTTCTTTTCCCTTCTTGCATCTGGGCCAATGTTATTTGCTTGTAGAGGTATAATCTTTAAAGTAAAATTGATTCTTATTTGCATTGTTTGTAACTTCCTTAGAGGTTTGCCTGATATGTGATGTGATTTGGGCTAAGTTATCTCACTTTGCATGTTGGTTTTAAGTACATACTTGGATGAAATCTAAATTTTGTCATGATGTTTGGAATGAAGATCAACAGTATTTCTTTCTGCCCTACCCTTCATTCTAATTTTTTTGACCTGGATCACCTTAGTTCAGCATATCATTTTAAATATCCATTCTAAATTAATTATTAATTTAGTTATTGATCATATTTCTTTATTTTTTTCATAATTATTGTATACTTTGCATAGATCTATTGTTTAGCCATGGTGACTCCCAACCACCAAATAATATAAATATTGTGAAATAGTCACTTGTTTTGCCTCTATTCTAACAATAGACCACAAGATTATCACAACCTATAACTCATGCTCTGAATTCTTTGAATTCTAAAATGAGAAGTGTTTTTGAACATTTTGGGCACATGTGGTACATATTTAGGTATCAACACTAGGTAGCTATAATATCCTTCATAATTTCTCTAAATGATTTTTAGGTTTTGTTGAGTAGGCCCTATTTCAACTCTAGTCCAAATTTTAAGTTAGTACAATCAATAATTTTTCATGTAGCTCTATTTTCCTCTAAAAACCTAAGAGTTTGAATGAACATCATGAGTAAAATGAGTTATTAGTGTATGTTGGATGTGATCTCAACACCCCACTATGTTGAGAGTTGCCTAGATACTAATACCTTGAAAGAGGATCAAGCCTCATGTAGTTTTCCCAATCTATGTGCTGGTGAAAAGTGAACGTGAATGTTTTAAATGCCTGAATGTGAGTACATGAGGATGCCTTAGAGGCCACTTGATATTTGGATATCTACACTAGGGATATATTATTAATTGTATGGGTTTAATCAATACAATATTTGAAGAATTAGGATCTTTCCCGCAATATAAAGTGTCATTTTTGTGTTTTTCTCTGTGATAATGTCCACCTAGAGTGTAAGCATGTGCAATTAGTGTTTATATAGTGTTCTATTAAAAATTAATTCGGAGGAAACCTATGAATAGTTATAGGTTAACCCTAATACTCTTAGGGAGATGTAAAATTACTAGAGGGTGTAGGGATCTTAATTAAGGAATTTTTCTATTATGGGTCTCATGTGATGTTCTATAGGCCTAGGTGATATTTATGACTTTCATGTGACTAAAAGTGGATCAAAATGCCCCTAAGATGGTTTGAGTGTTATAATAAGGGTAAAGTGACATTAAGTGGATATCCAAGGCATAAATGGTTAATTTTAATGACTATACAAATGTTTTAACTATTTAGGACTTAGTATATGTAAGTCCCAGTTTATTTAAGGACTGGGTATAGAGGGTAAGTATAAATAGATATTGAAAATAGATATATCAATTTGATTAACTTGAAATACATATGTAATGAATAAATCCACTTATCTAGAGTGAAATCAAAGTCTCTAGATGACAGGAAGACTAGAACAAACATATGAATCATTCTGAAGTTCTTCATTCTAGATTTGGGTTTGAAATATGTCTTCAAACAATAACACGGTCAGAGGGCCAATATCACACTTTACTAATATCCACAACACTGTACTAGTTTCTTCCCATAATGAGAAAGATTAAGACTTTTAGGGATGTTATCAAATAATTTTAGGGACATCTAGGTGTGTTTAAGAGCATCTAATCATCTGCTTGTGTCACTATTATATTTATTCTTCTCCAAAACCCTAATGAACACTCATACACACAAAAAAATAATGGTATCAAATGCAAAAGGAAGGAAAAACATGTGATGTTTGATGTTATGATCATGCGATGTATAACCCTTGTTATCTTAATAAATACCTACAATAACCCTAATGATAGGGATCTCAAATAACATATAGTTCTCCCTTAGGTAATATGCATAATCATCATGCACTTTATGTTTAAATGAATTTATCTTAGGCTTTTCTTTTTAATTAAGTTCCAAAATAGTAGGTGTTAGTTTTAAAATGCCTTGTAAAGATTTGTATATACAAGTAACTTTAATTTGGATGTGAGACCCTTGTTCATTAGATGATAATGTAAAATAGAAATATAAAATCATAAGAGGGGACTCAAGGAATGGTAAGGACCTAAAACATGTTGAAAAAGTGACCATTGGAGACTATTGTTGAAGTGGAAACTAGTGCAATGCACTAGTGTCTAAGATTGCGCTAGTGTCCTGAGATTAGAAAATTAAGCAAAGACTATGGTGAACATTGAAGGTGTGTAGAAAATAGGGAAAAATAAGCCATAATAAAGATAAAAAGGCCAAAATGACCCATGAACAAGACACATATTCATCTTTAAGACCTTCCCATGAAAGATTAAAAAATCATAGTAATTTTATTTGCTTTAAAAAATTAGGGTGTGTAAATTGCCCCCCCCCCCCCACCTTTTTTTCTAGTAATGTAATGAAATGGAAGTGTTAGATTAAAATTAATAGAAAATGCATACATGTAATTACCTATATGATCAATTTGTTTGGAGGATGGATGTGCTCTAGGCCTAACCCACTTCTTGGGCATAAAAGTGGATGAGAGATAGAATGTTATCTATGAAGAGGAAATCCACAATGTGGATGCCCCCTATACTAAACCTGAGTAATGATTTGAACTATGAGGAACAAAACCTTATTTCTACCCTTCCTAGTAAGTGGAATGAGTATGATGAATATATGTAAATGTGGATAAGTAAGCCTTACTTTTTCCCACTTTGTCATTTTAACTCAGTCTAAGAAAAATATTTAAATGTGGAGAAACAATCCCTACTTACCCCCACTTTGGCATATGAATCAAGTCTGAGAAGTAATCTACTTTTAGGTCAAAACTCTTGATCAGCCTTCATAATCTAGTTATAATGAAAACTATGGATCAAATATTGTAGATGACCATATGACCCAACATGGTGAAATCTTGGTGACATCCTAGTGATAATATTAGTGTAATATATTAATTTGAACATATATAATGGTATAATTTTCCATTCCATCTATATAACCTAGTGAAATCCCATGGGATCGAGCACATGTGTCCTACATCATGTCCTCAAATATGATATTAGAGTAATGTAATTATGTACTTTATTCATAAATTTTTATCCATATAGAGATGGTGTACCATGTATGTGCCTCCATAGTCATAATCTAAGTCTAAAACTATGTCAAAAAATCATGTAAATTTTAAGAATGTGAACTAATATCTGACAATATCATGGAATCTAGTAAATCTGAGTGAACATTTATGTCTAATCATTTGGGCTAACCTATATTTATGAACATTTGTGTCAACCTATGTATCTAAATATCTGATCCAACCTATGTATCTAAATATCTAATCTAACCTATATGTCTAAACATCTAATCCAACCTATGTATTTGAACATTTGAGTCAACTTGTGTATCTAGATACCTAAGCCAACTTGTGTGTTTGAATCAAAATATTTGAGTGTAGGTTAAACTATTTATCTAAGTAAATAAATATTAATGTGAATGGTGTATGTATGCCCCCCTTTTGATGAGAGAGTCAAGGCTTCAATAAAAGTGTCAAACTTGAAGTGTTGTCAGTCATCATGTTATTGATAGTTTACATGGCTAATGTGAGCATAAGATCAGTTATTTTTATGTTTGTATGAGAATTATTTAGAAATTAGGACCAATATAGGCTTTTATCATATAATGAGTTTGTTAAGGAAGTTTAGGTTTTATCATTTTGTAGATTAAAATTTATTGGGATAGTAGTGTAAATAGTATGGTGTAGGAAATGTCATCATCGAGTTCATGCACAGGAAATAGATCAAAAATATGAGTTACAGTTCTCAAGATATTATGGTTGGAAGAATTTAGTATTAGTTGACAAAATATATGCATAAGGTTAACCTTAGTTAGGTGGAATTTTTTTAAAATGATTTAAGTAGATTGGTTGATTGGTTTTGAAAATCATTTGAATCAACTGACTTGAGATAAATTGTTGCTCTAAGCCTAGGAACCTATTGAGGAGATGAGGAGCAAACATGACCTACTACGAGGAGGTGGAGGGGCTCATCCACATGAAGGAGTAGGTTATGCTTGTAAGGATCCTATTGTTTTCAATGTTTTTTAAATATTTTTTACCTTTTATATATCTTTAGAAAAAAGTTATGAGTTTAGGGTCTTTATTAGGAGGGCCATAATAGTGTCTGAAGGAGCACGCTAGTGTCCTAGGCTACTGTATTACCATCCAAGGGTTTTGATACTATCCATCACTAGTGTCCTAGCAGTAATGATAGTGTCTAATGGAGGGGAAATAATAATTTTTTATTTATATTTATATTTAATTATTGTTTTTTCATGTTTATATGTGACTCAAAGATACCAATTTTAAATGTTATTGTGTTCCACATGTGGATATATGCATGAGGGAGTTTTGTAGTGTCCAAATGATGAAGTGATAATGAGAATTAGCCCTACTATATAATTAGAGAGTATTTATTGATAGGGATAATTTGGGTTATGTGGAATCACTTTCACTGATGCCTTGGCATTGCCATATGATGACTACTTTGTGTGAGTGGTGGAATGTTGATACCTATACATTTTGGATGACCATCAGGGAGATTAATGTGACTCCATAGGATATATCTAAGATATTGAGATTTCCCATTACTAGTCAGTAGGATATATTACAAGAATTTATTAGTGATAAAGCTATAGTTAGGGATTCTAGGTACTTTTAGACGTACCCATGGGGACCCAACATCAAGGGAGTTACAGTAATATGTTAGTATCATTGAATATTACATCTAATGTTCATTAATTTTAGAATTTTATTATAGTGTTAATGGATTCATTCATTATTTTGGATATAAGTGGTGTATTTATTTCATATAGAATGCATGGGATCATATACTCATGGGGTCACACTATGATAGCCTACTTGTATCAAGTTTGTATAGTTTTACTTAGTTGTTATGCACAAGTGGCATTGAGTATTTGAAATTATTACATTATTAGGATTATGATCATATTTAAATGGCTATACCTAGGGGTTTTATGTATATGGATTGTGTCTACCCACATATGTTTGCAGAGAGATGGTCTTGTATGGTTGGTATGCAATAGAGGAACATGATGTATTATTGATAGTTACTGGATCGATTGATAACTAGAGACATTATTTTGGAACCCTACAAAGGAATTGAAGGGTAGAATAAAGATGGCACAAATAGATATATTGAATTGATTTACCTGAAATACAAATACATTAAATAAATTCACTTAGCTAGAGTTATATAGGAGTATTTAAATGATGGGAAGGATGGAATAGGCCTGAGAATCAATTTGAAGTCTTTCATTATAGAATTGGGGTTGAAAAATGTCTTTGGATAGTAGCATAATCAAATGGATAGTATCACATTGTGTTAGTTTCCATGGCACCATGCTAGTGTCCTCCCATATAGATAAATCCTATGAATTTTGGGGATGTTGTCATATTATTTTAGGGACATACAAGTGTGTTCAAGAACATTTGATCATCTATATATATGTCATTATTTTGTTAATTATTCTCCAAAACCCTAATGAACACCTACAAAAACCAAAAAACAATGGGATCAAATTCAAAAGGAAGGGAAAATATGGGTTATTAGATGTTATAAATGCAAGATGTAGAACCCTTATTATCCTAATCATTTCTTATATTAACCCCAATGATATGGGTCTCAGATCAAATATAGTTCTCCTTTATGGGGAATGTGCATAATCAATGTGCATGGTATGCTAGAATGACATTTTTTAGGACCTTATTTGATAAAGAATGTGGATTTATGTGTGATTTTTTAGTAGTATGAAAAATGTTGAGCTATACTATTGATTGATTCTATGTAATTATGTGCCAAAATAGTAAGTGTTAGTTTTAAAATTCTTTGTGAGGCTCTTTATAAAGAAGGAGCTTTAATTTGGATGTGAGACCCTTATTTGATGTCTAACAAGGTAAAATAGAAGGATAAAATCATCATAGGGGACTTAAGGAAGGGTAAGGACCTGAAACATTTTGAAAAGGTGACCATTGGACACTAGCATTAAAATGGACACTAATGCAATACACTAGTATCTAGGACTACACTAGTGTCTCGAGACCACAAAAATGAGTAAAGACTATGGTAAATAGGCTAGGGGAGCATGTGAATGGGATAAGATGACATGGGATCATTAACATTGTAATAAATAGGCAAAATCAAGTCATAAGAAAAATTAAAATACCAAAATGACCTATGAATAAAAATAACATCCATCATTAAGACCTTCCCATGAAAGATCAACAAAAGACATAGTACTTGTGTTTTCTTAACAAAATCATGGTATGTGCATTTTCCCTGATTTTATTCTAGCAATGCAATGAAATGGAAGTGCTAAATTAATAGTAAAAATTAAATGTGTACTTGTACTTACCTATGTAATCAATTTGTGTGGAGGATAAATGTGTTCTAGGCTTGGCACATTTCTTGGCTAGAGAAGTGGAGGATCTTGAATGCTGCCTATGAAGAGGAAATCCATAATGTGGATGCTCCATATACTAAACCTGAGTAATGAACTGAATTATGAGGAAAAAACCACCATTTTTCCCGATCCTAATTTATGAATTGAGTCTGAGGAATATCTATAAATGTGGAGAAAGAAACCTTGCTTGCCCCAACTCTGGAATGTGAACTGAGTCTAATAAATATTTGTAAATGCAGATAAATAATCCTTGTTTTTTCCCACTTTGGCATGTGAATTGAGTCTATGAATTAATCTAACCAGAGTTTAAAATTGTCACTTATTCATCGTAATATAGGCCTAGTGATAACTATGGATCAACCATTGTAGACAACCATATGACCCAACCTAGAAATCTTGGTGACATCCTTATGATAACCTTACTGTAATATGGTAATATGAACATAGATAATGGTATAATATTCCATTCCATCTATATAACCTAGTGATTTTATGTGGGATTAAAGACACATTCCCTACATCATGCCCCAAACTTGATATCTAAGTAACATAACTTTTTATTTTGTGCACAAAATTATGTCCATATAGGAACATTGTATCATAAACATTCCTCATAGTCATTATATAAGTCTAGAACTATGTTAAAACCATGTGTAAAGTCTAAGAATATGAACCAATATCTAACAAGATCATGGAACCTAGTAGATCTGGGTCAACCTGTGTGTTTAAACATCTGAGCTAATTTGCATATATGAACATCTATGTCAACTTCTGTACCTAAATATCTAATCCAACTTATGTATTTGAACATCTATGTTACCTATGTATCTAAATATATATGATAACATGTGTGCTTGAATCAATAAATCTAAGTGTAGGTCAAACTGTGTATCTGAGTAAAGTAATATCAGTGTGAATAGTGTATATATTGCCCCATTTTGGTGAGAGAACTAAGATTATGGTAAGGTTTTCAAACCAAAATTGATATTGGAAAGCATGTTATTACTAGTTACATGGCTAATGTGAGCATGAGATCAATTATTTTGATGTTTATATGAGAGTTTTTTAAAAATTGGGGCCAATAAATGCTTGTAACCTACAGTGAATTTATTAAGGAAATAGAGGTTTTATTATTTTGGTGAGTCAAATTGATTGGGATAGTAGTGTAATTGGCACAATGTAGTGGATATCATCATGTAATCCCATGCATATGAAATGGATTAAAAATTAGAGTTATGGTTTTTGAGATATCATGTTTGGAACAATTTGGTATTAATTGATAAAATATGTGTGTGAGGTTAACTTTAGGAAAGTGGCATTTTTAAAACATGGTTTAAATGGATTAGTTGATTGGTTTTGAGAATAATTTGATTCAATTGACTTGAGATACAATGTTTCTCTAATGCTAATAACATGCTGAGGAGATGAGGAGCAAACATGATCAATTACAAGGAGATAAAAGCGTTCATCTAAGGTAATGAGGAGGTTACCTTGGTAAAGAACCTATCATTTTCCTTTTTTTGACAATATAAATGCATGTTTTTCTCATTTTAGTGTTATTTATTAGGTTTAGGGCACTTTTTAGGAGGGCCTCAATAGTGTTTGAAGTACCGTGTTAGTGTTTTAGGATGTCGTACTACCTTCCCAAGGTCACTTTATTGTCTAGTGTTAGTATCCTAGGATTTAGCACTACCATCCCATGGCCTTTTTACTATCTAAACCTAGTGTCTTGGGTACAACACCAGTGTCCAATGAAGCTAAAATTATTGATATTACTTTTGCTTTGTATTTTGATGGTTATTTTTACATGTTTATATGTTTTTTGAAGATGTTAATGATAAATTTGTTATATTTTACATGCAGATGTACACATGAGGTAGTTTCATAGTAAGCATATGATGGAATGATTATATATAATGCCTCTAGCATATGATCAAAGGGTAGTGATTGATAGGGTTTGTTTAGGTTATTTGGCATCACTTACACCAATGCCTTGGGATTTCCATAAGATTACTACTTTCTACAAGTCGTGGAATGTTGACACCTATACATTTTGGCTACCCACGAAGGAGATTACCATGACTATGGAGGATGTATATAGTATACTAAGAGTGCCCATTAATTTTCAATAGGTTATACTAAAATAGGTTACAATATATATATATATATATATATATATATATATATATATATATATATATATATATAGTTTGGTATTCTAGGTACTTTTAAGGCATACCCACAAGGACTTGTCATCAAGGGAGTTACAGTGATGTTTTTTTATCAGTCATTTTTACTGTTAATGTTCCACGATTGTAAAATTTTATTGAATAATTACTTGCTTTATTCATTATTTTGGATGGTAATGGTGTATCTATTTCATATAAAATACATGGGATTGTGTAGCATATAGATCAGAATGGGATCGTATATTCATGTGTTCAAATTATGCTAGCCCACTTATATGGGGATTTATATTGTTTTATTCAAGAATTATGTGTGGTTTGCATTTGCTCTTTCACATTATTATATTGTTGGGATTATTAACATATTATAGTGGATAGACTAGAGAGATTTCTACAAATGAATTGGGCCTACCCATAGATGTTTACAGATAAATGGACTGGTATCACTCATGTGTAATTAAGGATCATGATGCATTGCTAATGGGTGTTAGATTAGTTGACAATTAGAGACATTAGTTGGAGACCTTATAGGATATTTCATGGGTTGCTTGAGGATGGTGTTCAACTAAGATGATTTTGAGTGAGTTGTTAGTTGCATGACCATTAGGTCGATGTGTTAGAGAGATTTTGATATGAGTGTTTGACATGATAGTCTAGTATTATATAGGATATGCCACCTACACCATGGCTATGGTTAATGAGTTATTAAGCTCTAGTGAGGCCAGGTAGTAGGTAGAGACCATCAATGGATGACCTAACTCTTATTCCTTTGATAGAGTGAGATCTAATTATATAGATTCTTGATGTGGATAATGTGTGGGATATTGATGCTTACATAGTATGGTGGAGGTAGCTTAGTTTTCCACCATTATTTTTATGAGATGGGTATATCATGTAATATGTATTAGATCTAAAGCTAACTAGGGTAGTTGAGGGTACATTGTGATTATGTATTTGTATGTTTTATTACATTTAGTGTTTCACTTATCAAAGAAATGTATAATGCATTATGCTTGTAGGTGTAGCTCTAGGAGATGATGAGTAATGTTTTTATGTACTAGGTTGAATATAGTTGGTAGATATGATAGTCTTATATCGACATATATTATCAATCCATTATATCTTCTCAATCTACTGACTATGGTTGAAATTATAATACCACCTTGCTAAAAGATATTGCTTAATTGATAATGCATAAGTTTTTTTCATATTTTCATGAATATGTTGGGATGACATTTTAAAAAAATATATATTTACTAAAGAATATAGGTTCTTTACAGCATATTACCTTGAGAAATCAAAAAAAAAGGAAAAAATAGTGTTGTTGTGAATTTATCTCTAATGTCTAGGATTACATAGTGAGTATTAACAAATAAAGTGTTACCAATAAAGGAATTTTTTTCTAAAGTTGTATTTTATGAAAAAATTAAAAAATAGCCTCTCCACATCATAAATAAGTGTTTGATGGTACAAATATCTAATTGACTAGAGAAACACAACCCAATTTAATGAGTGAATATAGAAAGCCAAGAGAAAAAGTTTATGAAATTATTTTTTGAAGGATTACTTATGACCTAATTTAGAGAATTTGGCTCTACTTAGTAACTTGAAATGATAAAATAAAGTTTTTCTTATAAGGTAAATGAAATAATTCATGTAATATTGACCACATGAGTAGTATGACTCATGTTCTTCACATCAAGAGCAATTATTTTATAAGGTAAGGGGGATGTAATTCCCTTCCTATCTTAAATGATACTATGATACTATTGATCTAATCCTTCCCTTTGATTGTCTTTGCACATGAAGTGTGAACTCAAAGAAGCTCTAACTCCTTATGTTAACTATGCATTGTGACATTTAGTGGTAGATTCATCACTATTATTGCTAGAATGAGTATTTTTAAGTTGACTTACCTATGTCATACTTACCATAAGACCCTTAAAACTTGTAAACCCTCAATAATTTATCAACTAAAGAATGATGAATGGAAAATACATAATAATACTCAATTACATGTGCTAATTTGATATAATTCTCAAATAAACCTATTGATCATGAGAACCTAATCATTTCTTGTTAACACATGTTTACTAAAATACCATCTTGCTTCAATTTTATCAGTGGTGAGAATCAAAGGCTCTAGTTGGAGTATCTTTCTTGTTAGGCTAAAATAAGAAACATATTTATCTTTTATTCTAGGTCACCCTAGGATAAGGTTGATAATGTTTCTATCTAATACAAATCAACATGATGCCAAGATACTCTAGACATGCATTATTTAGATAAATCACAAATTTTAAAAGAATAGTATATCTCCTAATAATAAGGATGTTTTAAGTAACACTAGTGGCATCTTTCCTTATCACCCAAATAATTTTTCAACCTTGAACTCTTTGAATTAAGAATAATGTCAACCGTAACTTATTGATCAAATAGTTTTTTCCCTTTATTCTAATAGAATGATGTGATGTAATTGCATGATGCAATGATGTGATGAAATTTTGATGTGATTTACCAAAAAAGGATACTTAACTCAACTTGACTATAAACCATAATTTTTTTTTAATCTTGTCTCTTTATCCAAAAATAATTGGATAAAACACTTGTAAAAAGGCAGCTAAAATTTAAATTATTAATTAAAAAAAAAGTCATAGAGGGCCCAATTAAGGGAACACCCATCAATAATAATATAAGTAAATAAACATTTAGAAATTTGTATAAATTTATTCCCTAATACATCATCTTGGATATTGTAAAATACCTTGCTTTTAAATGCTAAAGAAAAGGTTGGAAATTAATGAACCAATGGAAGATAATGGATCTCAAGTTTCAATTTTTTGACAGTGGTAGTGATTTGGAATATGTCATTCACTTATTTTTAGTCTTTTATTTAGACAATAAAGCATGCCATAACATTAACAAACAAAAATTATCATAGTCACAACAAAATCACATTTTCCACATGTAGGATCCTTATTCACAAGTGTAATATTTACTTTCAACTTTATAGATGAAGAATACAATTTTGAATATAAATTATGAGATAAGTAATAGTAAAATGGAATTTTGAATTATATTAAATATGAATTTAAATTTTAACTTCATTAATTGAATAATAATCTTGTATAGGATCACCTAGGGTCATAAATAATCTTCCATTAATAAAAATATATGTTAGTTCAGAAATTATTTAAGTGTTGTGTTGCATAAGGTTTATTATTACACTTATGTTCTATTACAGGTTTGTAAAAGTCTTTTTAATTAAATTATTATTATTATTATTATTATTATTATTATTATTATTATTATTATTATTATTATTATTATTATTATTATTATTATTATTATTATTATTATTATTTTATAATATCCTTCATTAATGCCTTGTTTAGTTAAGTTTTATGTTACTTGTGAGAATGCCTACATTTTAATGATTCATGCATCATTTTTCCACAATTAGAGAGTATTAACATCTAGTTGAGTCTGAGAAACCGTATGTTAAATATTATAATAATATTATATTACTACATATCTATGTAGATATTTTATGTATGTTTCTTGTGTACATGTGAATAACACATGATAAATTGTGCATTTGACTTCATAAGGTCTCATTGAGATAGTTGATGTAATGGAATGATGGGTAGACTAAATGAAATAGGATGATGCTATATTTGAGGATAAAATAAAGATAATATGGAATTTTTATATTTAAATGTTATTTACTTGGTGAAGCTAAATACATATGGGTCCTACTAAAGGGGTTATAAGCCTATATTGGTTATCTAAGGTTTCAAGCTGGCTAAGGATAATATCTGAACTAGAACTAAAGTCTAAGATGAGAATAAATATCACTATAAAGTTAACTTGATAGAATGGGAGCATTCATTTTATGAAATTTACTAACATTATGATAGGGGAACTTAGTAAGTGTCATCCAATAATGTAGAAAGATTGGTTGGTAATGAATAAGCATATAACTTGTATTGAATGTGTTGTAAGGTAAGTACTTATTATTTGGAAATGTTTGGGTAATGATTTTTCTTATACTCATCTTGATAATTATTTTGTTTAAGAATAGTTTTTGTATATACGCTTGTCTTGGTAAGGATTTTTTTTTATATATTTTGTATTTATGCCTGTTTCAACAAGGTTTTTTCAAATTAAATAAAACTAACTTGATTACTAAAATAAAATTGTGGAATCCTTAAAGTAGTGAAAATTGAAATTAAATGATAGGTGAGTGTTTATTTTTATTGATTTTTTAGATGCATGCAATGTTGAATATAAAACTTTTTAAAGAAGAATATGCTTGTTGTTTTTTTATGTTTGTGTAGTGTGCACGATATGCAAACTAAATGAAGTTATTTAATTTTTTGTGTTTTTAAATTATTAATTAATATATAATATATTTAAGTATTTCATAAAATTAAAATGAAACAAGATCAGATCTATACCCTAAGGAGTATAATATCTAAGTGTCTAGAAAAAAATTATGTATACATTCTAGAAATTAGTTTTTGGTGGTTTGAATGAGTTCACAATGAGTTGAATTGTTTGATATTGAATAATGATTAAATAAAATTTGTTTTTTTTAATATATGATATAAAAATTGTGTTATTAATTCATTAAAATGATGGAAATCATGTCCAAGAAGTCAACTTTCTTCTATATATGTTTTCCTAGAGTTTTCTAGGTGTATGTGTACTTTATTTACTTGTGAATGTAAGACTGTTAAAATTGAAAATGATTTGTTTTGGAATTGAAAATTATATGTTTTTTTAAATATATTTTACCTATTTTTTATATGTAAACCACATGTTTTCAAAAGATCCTAATATGCAGATGCAAAAATTAAATATTTAAGCTATTATTTTTAGTGTAACAAAGAGGAAAGAAAGAAAGTTTTGTTTTCCTGTGTATACATTTTTGGAATAAAAAATATTATAATGAATAATAAATAATATAAACTGATCTAATATGATAAATTAATTAAAAAAAACCTAAATTTGAAAAGTTCCAACCTAATCAAGGTGTCTATAAACTAGAAGCCAAGATTTGTGTAGTGAAATAAGTTGTCCTCAGATAGCTAAATCTTTGATTACTCAGTAGAAGCCCTTGTAATGTCTTTGAAAAAATGATAAAAATGTATGAAGTAAGTAAATAAACCTTATTTGACAGTAAGAGTAGTTGATTAATAGTTACAATAATTCACAGATAACAAAGAACTGGTTGTTGATTTGTCTAAAATCTACTCTATAAAAACTATGTAGAATGATCATGAAGGTGACCAAATGTGGAGTAAAACCTTTTCCAAAATTGAAATTAGGAAACCTAGGGTTATATAAGTTTGAAAACACCAATATTCAATGCAAATTTTAGATCCAAAAGTAAACCAAAATTGGTTTACTTGTAGAGAAGCAATGGAGCTTGCATGAGGTGAAAGAGGGAGTAAATATCATTGTTAAATGTATAAAAAGATTTAAAAATTAAAAAATAATGAAAATATAATTAGGCCAACAAAGAGGTAAACATAAGTATAAATATTAATAAACATAATAATAAACATGCAAAATGTGTGAAAATATCATTTTCAAAAGTAAAAAAAAAACACACGAATAAACATAATTGCCACTGTTTATAGGTAGATGTTATGTAAAAAATACAAACCATGATGGGTTTGACACTCTTATTTATGGAACCACCATAGATGATTAAATAATTAACACAAAAATAACATGTTTTTCAGTGACTATTATGAAACCACTGTGGTGAAAGTATCACCAATGGGGCAGATTTGTAATGGAGAGTGGTGAAAGTGTCATGGTTAGGAAAATGGAATTATGAATTATATTAAATATGAATTTAATGGATCATTTAATTAAATGAGTAAGAATATTATATATGAGCATCCAGGGCCATAAACAATCTTACATTAATAAAAATTATGTTTCAGTTTATAAATTATCTAAGCATCGCATAAGGTTTCTTATTACATTCATGTTTCATTGTTTGTATAAGTATTCTTCTTTGCATTGATATTATGTGTTTTTTTACTTGATCCTTTGTTAATACCTTGTTTATTTAAGGCTTATGAGCACACCTATGTTTTAATGATCCATGTATTTTTTTCCCATAATTAGGGAAAACTACCATCTAGTTGAGTCTAAAAATCCTTATGTGAAATATTGTAAGAATATTTTGTTATTATATATCTATGTAGAGATATTATCTATGTTTCTTGCATACACATTAATACCACAAATTAAACTGTGCATTAAACTTCTTGAGTTCTATATGAGATAATTGATGTAATGGAAGATTATAGGCAGCCAAAATAAAATTGGATGAGGCTAGACACAAGGACAAATGAAAAATAATATAGAAGGATCATATTTAAATTTTATTTACTTGGTAGGGCTGAATATAAAGGGGACCTACCAAAGGGGGATATAGACTTATATTATTTATATAAGTCTTCAATTGGTGTAAGGATAAGATTTAAACCAGACTTGAAGGCTAATATCATAATCAATATCACTCTAAAGTGCACTTACTAGAATGATAGCATGCACTTTATAAAATAGACTAGCACTATGAGGATAGGGATGCTCAGCAAGTGTCATCCAATGATGGAGAGACATTTTTTGGTAATGAATAAACATATATATTATATTAAATGTGTTATAAGGTAATTTATTATTTGGAAATGTTTTATCATTAATTTTTATTGTGGTCATCTTGGAAAGTCTGTTATTTAGGAATGGTTTTGTACTTGTGCTTGTGTTGACAAGGTCTTAATTATTGATTTTTTTTTACTGGTGTATGTTTCAACAAGGTTTTTGCAAATAAATTAAAATTTAGTTGATATTTGAAATGAAAGTAATGGATTAAATAAAGTGAAAATATTGAAATACAATTATAGGATAATGTGTTTTTATAATATTTTCTTGAGTTATTAGATGTATGCAATGTTGAATATAAAAACTTTCAAAGAAGACTATGCTTGTTGATTTTCTATGTTTGTGTAGTGTGCATGATATTCAATCTAAATGAAATTATTTATATTTTTTAATTTTTTTATATTATTAATGAAAATATACTTCATTTAAGTGTTTTCTAACATGAAAATGAAATAATATTAGATCTAAACCCTAGAGAATACAATCTCCAAGTATCTAGAAATTCTTTTATGCCTGCGAGATAGAAACTAGTTTTTGGTGTTTTGAATGACTGCACATTGAATTAAATGGTTTTATATTGAATAAGGTTGAAATAAATTTTATTATTGATATAATTTTTGATATAAAAATTATGTTATTATTTCATAAAAATGAAAGAAATCAGGTCCAAGATGTCAACTTTCTTCTTCCTAGGTTTTTCTAGAGTTTTCTAGGTGTATGTATGTGTGTTTTCTTTCAAATTTAATCTTGTTAAAAATGATTTTTTTTTAAATTTAAATTTATTTTATTTTTTCATATAATTTACTTATATTTTTATGAAAATTACGTATTTTCAAAAGATCCTAATATGCAGATGTACATAGTAAATATTTAAACTATTATTTTTAGTGTAAGACAGAGGAGAGAAAGAAAGTTTTATTTTCCTATCTATGAAGTTTTGGAATAAAAAATAATGTGATAAATAAAAAATATTATAAACTATGATAATTTAATAAATTAATAAATAAAACTAAAATTGAAAACCCCCAACCTGATCAAGGTGTAGATCAATTGGAATCAAAGATTTATTGTAGTGAAATAAGTTATCTTCAAGTAAATATATCCTTTATTAGTCAATCTCAACCATTATAAACTCTATAAAAAAATAATAAAATTGGAATAATTAATGAAATCAATAATATTTTAAAATAATAATAGATTAATAGTAATTATATTGATTCATCTATAGTGAAGAACTAGTTGTTGATTCATATGAATTGTCTTCTCTAATAACTATGTATAATGACCATAAAGATGACCAAAGGTTTAGAAAAAGATTTAACAAAACTAAAATTAGATAGTATAGTTTTGTGTACTATTTAAAAAACCAATATTTAATAAAAAAATTATATCCATTAATAAGACAAAATTGATTTGATTGTAGAGAATCCATAGAGTTTACATGAGTTGAAAGAGGGAGTGTAATGCATTGTTAAACTCATAAAAAGATTAGAAAAAAATTTAAAAATTAGAATAAAGAGTTAACTATTCTAGTACGTAGGTGAATACAAGGTATAAATAACAATAAATATGAAAATAAACATGCAAAACATGTGAAAATATGTGTTTTAGAAGCTAAAAATAACACATGAATAAATATAACTATTGTTATTTACAGGTGGTGGTTATGTAAGCACTCTAAATTGTGATATTTTATCACTTTTCATTATGGAACCATCATATATGATTACAAAATCATCCAAATAATGATAGGTTTTTTAGTTATGATAACAAACAAATCATTGTAGAATTATCACTAATAGGGCAGTTTTGTAATGGAGAGTGGCATGAATGTCACAGTTTAGGTCAGTTCTATCACCAAGCAGGAATTTCAAACGCTAAGGTAAAATAGACTCAAATAAATAATTTTTTGAGGTTTACCAATACCAAAACAAGAATAAAAATATTTAGATAATGTCAGAGAGGACTAATTCTGATCATGTATGTGGAGATCACTACATCATCATTAGATTTTTTAGAAATGTCACCATGTGTAATTTTTAGGTGCATACATATCACCCCCTCAAGATGATGCATTATCATGAATTGAAAAGTGTGTAGTCTCAATAAATGGTATATGAAATGGAAATAGGAATTTATAAATATTTACCTTACCTTGGTGGTGTAGAAAAGCCAGTCAATGCTCTATGAAACCTATAGATAAAATATGGGAATCAAGTGAAACTTAACAAAAAAATGGAAAATATACTACATAATCATATCAAGGATGATATTACATACCACTTATGTGTTGGGGAGAGTATACTACCTAAAATAACCCATTGGTGGATTGAGTCCAGATATGAGGGGTGTGTACTTATTAAAATGAAAACAACATACACATATGTTATGGAAAGATAAGACTATTAAAATTTGTTAGTTTTTGACAAAACTCATGTTAATAAATCTGAAATAGTATCTAAAATATTTAAAACATGAGTTTTCAAATGAAATTATTGAAAATAGAAAGTTTTTTAGCATAATGGCTATTTTTAAAAGATTATAAAAACTTGCCAAGAATAAAAGTCGTGTGTAAATTGGGTTTATGAATTTTTTAGCTTTGGGTTGAAGATGATGAAATAGATCCAAAAAATAGAATAATTGATGAGAATAGAGATGATACAATGAATATACCATCTAGAGATGCAGTGGGTCAGACCTAGGTTAGTTCTTAATGATTTTGTGTTTTTGTCCCAATTTAGAATAATTCATCAAAAATACTCTTACATCCATTAGTTATTTAAATAAACTACATAAATGGGATTGGTGGATTAGGTACATTAGGGATGAATTGTTTGTTTAATGCAAGACTACAATTTTGGATAGGTAGACATAATATGTTTTTACCCTTGCTTATCATATATCTATGGAAATTACTCACCCACAAGGCATATAGCTAGATTAGAGTCTCAGATGAAGACTTTATAGGAGATGACTAAAGAGAGAGTAGGTTAGGACTTGGGACACTATGGAACATGCATACACATACGTATACAAGATTTTTTGGATTTTATAAATTTTTGATTCACTTTCCCTCTATGGAGGTGAATTGTAATAGATATTCTTATTGTACAAACTTGATAATTATATGATATATATGGAGATGTTTTGGTTTGCTTTCCAGTGACTTGTCATTCATGCGTTATTTCTTGAATTTACATATTCACTTATTTATTTATGCACTCTAGATGACTAGGCATGTGAGTATATACCATGTGTCCCCTTTTTTTTATAAAATGTTGTGGAATATGCTTATACATATGAGAAAAAAATGCATACAAATGATGCAATTTTTTTTAGAACATGCATGATAATATGAATGCACTAACAATTTTTTTTTAGGTGATTACCCATTTTATTTATTTACAAAACATATTTTTTCATTTCATAGCAAGTAATGAAAATGATAATAAGATAAATTTGAGATGACAAATAAACAAAACCATAAATCAAAATTTTGCAAGAAAAAAGAAGGATTACCTAATCCTTATGACTAAGGGAGAAAATGTACTTCTTTATAGACTTATAAAACACTAAATTTATTATTTTTAACTAGAGATAACTAATTCTAAGAGAATCAAAAATGGTAAAAGGTTACCCACTTAAACATAGGCATATAGGCAAGCTTTTTGATGAACTTTCTTTTTCGATACTCTTTGATTTGATATTGATTCTACATTTGGATTTTACCTCTCTTTATGATCCCATACACTTAGTCTCATGTAATTGGGAAGACAAATGGGCTCATCACCAAAGTTTAGATTTAGGTAAGTAATGTGATCTCTCCCCAATGCTAACCCCACACAACTAGTAAGATGTGAGGGCTCAACAACAAAGGTTAGCAAAGAGTGAAAGATGTGTAAATTGACTTTTAAATCTACACAAGATTTTAAATTTTCACAAAAGTGTCTACATTTTTTTTAAGGCCTTTACCCCCAAATAATTTTCCCATGGAACTAGTAAGATGCAAGGGTTCGTCATCACAGACCAATATGGATGAGTTAAGCTACCTATTTTTGAGCATGCTAATGTTCTATTTTTAGGAGGCACCATAAGGGGATATTCTTCCACAAACAAGATTTTTGACTAGATTATAGGCTAACATTTTATAAATTATGAAAGAAGATATAATGAAAAAAAGTGTATTATGTTTGTAAGAACTAAGGCAAAAACTAATGTAATTATGATTTTGAGAATGTTTTTATGGGATAATAGGGAAATGTGAAAATGGAATGATGTGGTATGTTGTATTTTGAAAGTTTCATGTTATGAATTTTAACAACTATATAAACACAAAAAATGACATCTGATATGTAAAACAAAATTGACATCTCAGAGTGCTTTATGAAAGTTCTATTGGATCCTCTTCTCTTACATGAGGGAGAGAGAATCCAATATTGGGGATGTTAAGGTAATTATTAGAGTGGATGTTAATTTTAATGGGGCCTATTATTAATGTATGAATCCTTACCTCAAGTAATGGCATTGCTTGGGGGGAATGGTATTGTTGTCTATCCTAAAGTATAAACTAGGATCTGAGTTACTACTTTCCCATGTGTGATATGGAATTGGGTGGTTATGCTGAAAATATGAATCATCAGGATTTTTTGGTGGTTTTTATTCATGCCCTAATATTTATATCATTCCAACATGGTGGTTTTTAATTCAAGGTCTAAGAGGTCCTAATCAAAGTGACATGTGAGTATTATAGGTTTTAATCTTATAAATATCAAAAAAAAGTCAGATCAATTTATTTTTTTCCAAGATAATGATAATCTTAGTTGTAGACTTGATCAAGATGGATGACACTATCATGGGAGTTTATTCATTTACTATATATTTTTTTTAACTCCCTTTTATCTATATTTTTCATTTTATGAAAGATTAGGAACTTCAATACCCCTCTTTAAGACAACTACCTTGATTTCTAAGGGATCTTTATCTTCAACCAACTATAAGGGATTTTACATGCCATTGGTGAGCAAGTGATAATCAATGTGTACCCATAGTTGTTTGTACATGTTAATTTAAATGTCATAAAAATTCTTAGCATACATTTAAGTGACAAAGACTTTACATAATTGGATGAACTTGATTTTTTTCAAATAGGGTATAAGGGATTATCTTCATTTCATGCATCCAAGGTCTACCCAAGATCATGTTGTAATTTATATCTCTATAAATCACATGAAATTATATCAACATGGTTTTGAGACCCAAAATTACTTGAAATATTATGGTCCCTATTGAGGTAGACTTGAGGCTACCATAACTTCACAAAGTGTTCCTAGTAGTAAAATAATTGATTTTTCCATACCAAAGTTTTTGAAGAAATGAAAAGGGTTATATGGTGATAATGGCCCCATCATCAACCATTACCCACTTTACATAGTTATTAAAGATCCATACTTTTATATACAAGGATGGATCTCCCCTTCTATCCATGTATACATCTGAGGGAAGACTCCTTAAGTCAATAAAGTAACCAACATCTCTCAAATTTTGTTTGGGTGGGAACATGTCCAAATCAATATGATTAATTTGATCTTGCAGTGGATGTCTGACATTGGTTAGATGACCCAAACCCAGGGCATTGAATAATTCCCAACAATGGGATAGATATTTCTTGAGTATATATAGGATAGAGATGTGGGGAAATGTATTTATGAGATCACAAATTAAATCATAGTTCCACATGGGTTTGGTGTTGGTGTTAGTCTCTAAAACATTTGTCATGTGACATTTTGTGGGTTGATACTCCATTGCGCGATTAACATTGTTTATATCTTCCTCAATTTCAAGTTATATAGATTCTATTATATGATTTTTTCCATGTTTTCCTATTTGGGGAGCCACATCAAGGTTGACTTTTATATATGTAGAGACCTCAATGTCATCATTACCAACTAGTGGTTATTGGTTATCTTGACTAACCTATGAATGATTTTGGAAAGTACATTATTGATGGTTTAGAATTGGTTTTTCATAAAAAGTTAATATTACAAGGTTTTATAGGTCTCGTTGATCAAGTTTGAGTGTTTTCTTTGGTGTTCCTTAGGAACATTCCTATAAATGTTTATTATTGGTTCTCAATTTTTTTTTGAATAAATTTATTGTATTCCCTGTAAGATCAAGTATCATGTCTGGCAACTCTATGAAAAGAATATTATATAATAGGATAATAGTCTTGAGGCTTTTAATGTTGGCCATGTTTATTGAACACTTGTTGATTTTTTTATAATATAAATATTTATTCTAATTAGGGTAAATTTTTTGGAATTGATTTTGAAATTGTCCTTGGTTGGGGTTTTGCCATTGGGTGTGAGGAGGAGGAGGGTGATTGAAATCAACCATGCAAATAATAGGTGGCGGTTTTTGATTCTTTGTAATGATGTTGTTATTTTTGGAATTGTTGTTATTATTTACACACTAAGGTAGATTATTGTTAATTAAAATCACCTTGTTATTTTGATTTATGATGCTATATGTGGTGAAATTATAGATCATGTTGAGAATCATAGGAACTTGGTTACTGGAGTTATTTTGTTTAGAGTTTTGATAGACTCAATTGTTTTAGTTTTGGATTAATATCTTTCTATTAGTCTCATGGGTTATGAAACCACTATCAAAAGTCGCTTGATCGATTCTGAGAGAACTTTAATGTGCTTCTTTATATGACTAATAGGGGAATTTTTACACATCTTATCTTATCTCCTTGTTAAGGGAGTGCAAGAAAAGATTACATAATTACTTTTGGTCCATGTGTGGAACACTATTATATGATTATAAAAATTTTACCCATCTTTTAATGAAATATGTAGCTAACTCATTGTGTCCTGTCTTTATGTGCAATAACTCTTGTATGTTAATATTTAGGAGTTTGTTCATATCATAGGATTTGACAAACTTAGACATGAGTTAGTGAAAATAATGTATAGACCCTCTAAGGAGGATATAATACCAATTAAGGGATATTATTTCAAGGGTCTTTGGGAATATTTTTTCAACAAAACCATTCTAATATAAGATTTCTTGGACAACAATGGTATGTTCTTTGGTATGTGTGTTAGTATTTCCTTCTCCCTTAAATTTTGTAAGGTCAAATAGGTGATGTGGTATAAATATTCCTCATATATTATTATCAGTGGGTTATTTTAAGTGATAAGCATATGTCCCCATGTCATTGAATTATATTAAATGCATATTGGAACAAGATTGAATGAGTTGATTTGGATATGAGTGACTCACATAACCTCTAGTGGGAAAAGAAGGAATTTGGTAGGGTGATGTGGCATAGGCTAGAAAATATTTATCTAACTAAGTGGATTTAGAGAACATATGATATTATGGAGTAAGAGTGTTATATGAATGTGGTCTAGGTGATTTTTAGGGAGGAGTATATGTGGGTATCACATAACTTGGAGTCATATAAGGTAGTATATGGTTGGCTTGTAAAGGGGAAGCATACATGGGTGGCATGTAACTCAGAGGGACGTAGGGTGGTATATTATTGGCCACTATATTATGGGGAGGAGCATAGGTGTAAACACTTACCATAGGATTATGAAGAGGGAATTGGTAGGACAAAGTATTTATATAAGTAAGGGGATTTGGGATGTCATGAGTAAGAATGCCCATTGGATATTGTTTCAAGGCATGATTGATAAGAGGTGGGTTAGATGGATACATCAGTGGTTGGTAAGTTGATGAAAGGGTAGAAATAACAAACTAATGGCCTTAATTAAGGGTATTATTTTCCATCACCTTATTTAAAGGGGTTTGATTACCCTATAAATATTGAATATAACCCATTAAGGTTGAGATGAGTTCATTCTAGGTAGAAGGAAAGGTGGTTATGGTGAGCTCTTTGGTATCAATTGTAGAGAGGATTACAAATCAAGTTAGTCAAGCATTAGTCCATAAATAATAAAACATGCATAAATAACTAACTAACCAATCCTATCTATTCCTATGGAAATTACAAAGGATAGTAAGAAACAAATGAAAGAAAGCAACACCATATTACCTTCCCAAATGGATTCACTATACCCATGTTGCTCAAAAGCATGTTCTCCCTTGATCAAGAATCCTTGTCTTTGTCAAAAATAGTGGTAAGCTCCTCCAATGCCTCAAGAACAGTCTATAAAACCTAGGCTCATGATTCCAAATCACTAAACTAGCCTATCAATGAAGCCTGAAAACAAAATCTATGATGCGATGCAAAACCTTGTGGAAACAATTTAGAATTATAACTTTGAAATATTCAATCTTTGAAGATATTTGAGCATAATAACCTTGCACCAAAAATAGCTTAGAAATGATGTTCATGGCCTCTTCATTTATATATTTTTGAGATTGGTTAGGATCAACCTGAACCATCCTTCTTGAGATGAAGATGTGTGGTTGAAGATAATCCTAATATTTGGAATTCAATCTATAATTATCTTCATAATGACATCGGAAGAAGGGGAATCAAAGAGGCATGGGAGGAATTAACTAGGCATGGGTGACCCATAATTCTGATATTTGTGGTATTTATGGCCTAGGGATGTCTTCCCAAGAAATGAGGTCACTTGATGATGTAGATAATAAGAATCAATTTTTTAAAATAAATATTCAACAACTCTCGTGGAAAATCCACTTAAGCTCTTGATTTGGATTAATTAGCCTTAAACAAGGTTAATCAATATTTATGTAATTATTTAAAAATTGGCTCTCAATTAATCAAAATGGTCAAAAAGTCATATTACTGAGTTATAATTTGACTCAAGAAGAATTAGAAGGTGACTTTAGATGAACTAGAACCATATTCCTATTTAGGATGTTGCCAACATCAGATAACAAAGGTACATGATGTGTATCAATGAATTAGAAGAAAAGATCAATGAATTAGAAGAAAAGAGTGATCTATAGCATAAAAGGTGAAATCATCATTTTGACTCGAAATGAATTGACCAAAGTTATATGACCCATAAATTGCATTTCCATAGTTAGGGATACTTTGACATAAATTGGCACTTATAACTGATAATTTCAAACCATTTAGCATGGTTTATGGATTTTAACCTAAAATGTGCATTTGAGTGCAATTCAAGTAAGATTGACAATTTTAACACAAGTGGTGTTAGGAATTGGATGTCTACATTTTGCCCCTATTTGAGAAGGCATAGTGACACATTTAGGCAAAGCAACATCTTTTCAAAGAAAAGCGTTGTCAAGAAGAAATTAGAACAGACCCATGATGCCCCCTTGACAAGACATACTAGGATGAAAGAGAAGGATGAACTCTCAAAAAGAGAGATAAAGTGAGAGATTAACCCATGGAATAGATCATATCCATATGAGCTAATGTTTGCACACGTGATTACCATCGAAGATCAAAATATAATGAGAGGTATAATAGGCCCTAGAGATGGGGAGAATGGGAGAGATACAATCCATAAATGTAGGGGGCACACTGTAAACATACCCAATTTGAGATTAAAATCTATGTTCTTATGGTATTGATCAATCTCGAGACAAGTTTCACACTAAAATATTGCCATTATGGGATTTAATGTGGAGATCTTGGAATTAGATGAAAAGAGAGAATATTTTGCTTCAAGAAAAGAAACACCACTAAAATGGGGTCTCCAAAGAGAAGATAATAAGAAGTACTCTAGTATAATAGATTTGATCATGATAAAATAGTTGTGCCCTAGTAAGGGAAATTTTGATCATTGATAAAGAATAAAGAATGATTTTTCCCCTATAGAGCTAATTTAATTCAGACATGGTTTAGATGTTGGGACCCAACATAGGCAAATGATAAGCAAAATATCTCAAGGATATAACCCAAAAGATAGGTTAAAGTGAATGGATGAAAACATACATGCGATGGTATAATGGCTTAGAAATCCATATAAAACCAAGCATATGAAAATGTTCAAAGTGATGAGAGAGATGAAAAGAAGAATGAGGATAGTTGAGCTAACCTCAATATAAATTTAGCAATACTTACAAAGTTCCATGGACTCATGTTCTAACATGAACTTTAGGCCAATGTAGTTCACCCATGTTTGGGAGAGAATGGAATGAGGAATGACGAAAAATGACCAAGAATTGATTAGACTCACAATGTATGTGAAGAGATGCATGTCTAAGCATAGACATGAGAGCTAAAATACATACTACCTAGAAGCCTAATTCCATATCATGAGCCTATATTTTTCAAAGTGTTATTGAGAATCATTCATCAGAGTTGATGTTGATGTTAAGACATTGAGACCTAAGCATAAAGTACTTGATATAGAAAAATAAATTAGGCATCATAAGTATGAATAACTTAGAATGACACAAGATTCCAATTTCATTGAGCCAGTTCAAATGTGAATATCTATAACTAAGGATAATGGTAAAATAATGACCAAAACCATAGTTATAGTGATTTACATTTAAACAACAACAAGAAAATAAAAACAAAGAAAAATACAAACATAAATGAATGTAGCATGAAATCAAGATATGATCTATCAAGACTTAAGTAGGAACAAAAATGTTCAAAAAAATCAAGAACATCTTAACAACATGAGACCAAGATATGAATAATCAAGATCCATGTGAACCATCAAGACATTATTTGAACACCAAAAAGAAAAATCAAACAGAAAAACAAGACATGAACAACAATCAAATAAATAAAATGGTCCAGGAACAACGTAATAACATAGGATCAATATATAAACAATAAAGATCCATGTGAATCATCAAGATGTTTTGAAACACAAAATATATAATCTAAAAACAAATAAGGAAACAAAAGACCAAGCTGAGACAAGGAATAATAAAAAGAGAGAAGGAGAAAAAATAAAAAGAGAGGTGTAAAAGCACAACAAAACACCAAGAAAAATCAAATAAACACACAAATAAAAACCAAGTTAGTGAGGTTTAAAGACAAATGTTCATGCATGTGTGGTAGAGGTGTTACTTTACACCACATCATAGCAAAGAACAATGATATAACAATTGTTCCCTAATTGAAGAGGAACAATGACAAAAAAATGGGGGAAGAGAAGAAAAGAAAGGGGTTGGCTAAGCTGACTCTAGATGTATAAGACAAGTGGATGATTTCTACATAGTTCCATCGATGCATGTTCCAACATGAACTTTACGCCAAATGTAGTTCTCATAGGAAATGGGATAGAAGAAGAAATGATGACTATACCATCATGATTTATAGAAGAAATGGAAGATGCAACAAACAAATGATAATGGTATGGCAAACAAGAAGTTGATGAGACGAGAAAGGATGATCTTGCAAAATGGCAAGTACATGGGATAATATGAAATGAACTAGTATTTTTATGCTTGAAAAATGGAAAGAGAATTCAAACTTAATAGTTTCTCATAAAATGGTGAGAGTATTCAAACTTAACAGTTTCTCACAAAATAATGAGAGTGTGGGATGGTAGAATGAGAATGTACAAATTTATAATATCATGAGACTGTTTTTGTTCTTTTATGGATCATATTCTAATATTTTTGGTATTTTCAAAGTATTTATAATGTTTTTGGTGTTTTTGGGATAAAATATGCACAAGGTGGGACCATCTAGTTGAGGAGATGCATGTCTTGAGAGTAGAGGTTATAATAAAATAGATACATTGGTTGCAATGGCCCATGCTCACAAATCAGTGAGAGTTAGGATATTGATAAAACATGAAAGAGTAACAAATCCTTATACTAAGAAGATGTGGTTGTTCACCTATCTGAAGTTGCATAAGACTATCCTAGTTGAACTACTATTGAAGATATTCATAGTGTTTATGAGACATAATCAAGATCATAACTGGTTAAGGGACAAAAAGTGTTCAAGCTTATAACATGCCTTAGTCATAATGAATAATATTCTTCTCAAATAGAGAAATATAGAATGGAATGAACAATGTGTTTAGAGTGCTAAGGGTTCAAATCCTTTACTATTGAGAATCATGAAAAGTGGACCAAAGTAGTATAAAATGTGTTTGAGATAAGATAAAAGGGTGGGATAAAATTATGAAAACACAAGTTGCCCCTAAGTCAGGGGAATTATAGACAATGATTCAAATTTATTCATGTGTAGAACCTATTAAGGTGTAAGATGTTCATGGGTTCTAAAATTTCTTCATAATTAGGTTTGTCTAGTTGGTATGCTCTTGATCCATAGTTTGTTATGACAATATACAGTCCTAACCTATTAGGATAAAACTTGCCTTTCTTTATAGTTCTAGCATTCATGTTCTTCTAATTCTCTTTTATAACTAAGTCACCAATCTCAAATTCTCAAGGGATAATGTGTTTGTTGTAGCTTATCCACAATTTGCTCTAATAGGCCTACAAGTTTTCTAGGGTAGCCAAATTCTTACCATCAAGAATTTATAGTTCTTACAATTATGAAGCTCTATATTCTTCATCATGTTCAATGTTTTCCAATGATATTATTAATGATGAGATATTAATATTTATTGGGATGATAGCATTAGTGTCAAAAACAAGGGATTATGAAGTATCTCTATTTTGGGTGTGATGATTGGTTTTATAAGCCCAGAGGGCAAGAAAAAGTTGTAAGTGCTAAATATGTCCAACATCATTGACAATCTTTTTTTAAGATGACTAGAATGGTTTTATTTTATGCCTCAACTTATTTGTTGCCTTACGGGTTATATGGAGTGGATTTCTTTTACTTGATCTTGAATTTTTCAAAAAGAGATATCACATCTTGGTTTACAAAGGATCCACCATTATCAGATATTATACGGGCTAGGATGCCATATCAATAGATGATATGGTAATGATTTAATTTGGCTATTTATTTCCTAGTAATATAAGTGAGAGGAATGGCCTCAATCCACTTGGTCAAGTACTCATTTGTAGTTAAAATGTGCTTATGGCCATCTGAAGATGTTGGGTTAATATTCCCAATGAGATTAAGACCCCATGTTCAGAATGACGAGGGTGTTATAATTAGATGTAATGGTAAGGAAGGTACGTGTATCAACTTGCCATGTTGTTGACAAGGAACACACTTATTTACATAATTACAAGCATCTATCTCCATTTTAGGCCAATAATAGCCTATTTTAAGAATCTTCTTCACTAGGACTACACCATTGGTATGGGCCTTACACATTCCTTAATGAACCTCCTTTAGTACTAGCTTATATTCTCCCAAAGATAAATAATGAAGAATCATTCCATCATATCCTTCATGATAAATCATGTTTCTAAAGAGGATATAACATGCTAAGCGACGAAGGAATAGTTTTTGTTGTTGTTGGAAAGATTGGAGAGAAGAACATGGCTATGGAAATATTTATAAAAATCTTGATACCATGGTAACTTAGGTGAGGGATTAGGATCATCAATGGTGCATACCCTCTCTAAATCTGATAAAAAATATGTTAGATGAAGAATATTTTCAATCAATAACTAATACTCTTGAGCATTATCATGCATTTGAATCATGAAATGAATTGTTTCCATGGCATCGATAGATCTATTGTTAACTCATGGAACTTGCTCAAACTGTAAAGATTTAAAATGTGTTTTGAGGTTATCAATAATTTTCTTGTAAGGAACAAGCTTATAATCCTTTTTTCAATACTAATTATTTTTCTAATTTATTATTAGATATGAATCTCCATTTACCTTTAATCTTTGAATATCCCAATGTATGGCAAGATGGAGCCCTGCAACCAATGCCTCATATTCAACCATATTGTTTGTACACTAAAATTATATATGGAATGCTTTGGGGATCAAATCCTCCTATGGCATGATCAAAAATATGCCAGCTCTAAACCCTTGAGATGTGAAGGATCCATCAAAATATAGTGTCCACTATTCAAGTTATTTTGATGCTTGTTTTATTGTCATAATAGAATCATCTAGAAGGTCAAAGTTGAGAGGTTCAGTGGTCATAAGAGGATTTTCTTCAAGTTGGTATGCAAGAACTTGTCCTTTGATTGAAGTTTGATTCTAGTACTCAATATCAAACTCACTAAGGAGTATAATCCATTTATCCATACATCCTTGAAGATTTGCTTTAGATAAGAGGAACTTGAGAGGATCTACCTTGGTGATAACAATAGTTTTGTTATTTAGCATATAATGTCATAATTTTTTAGTGGTGAACACCATAGATAAACATGCCTTCTCAATATCCATATAATTATGTTCTTAGGCTAACAATGTACATCTTAAATAATAAACCACATGTTCCCTACCATGATCATCATGTTGAGCCAAAAGCTCCCCCAGTGCATGCTTTGTGGCTAATATATAAAGAAACAATGGCTTTCCTTGTGTTAGAAGTCAAAATTTTGTTAAATTGGCCAAGTATGTTTTAAGCTTTGCAAATGATATCTAGAAATCTTCATCCCACTAAACTTTTACCCCTTTATTTAAGAGGTGGGTAAATGGGTGGCACTTATCTGCCAATTGAGAAATGAACCTATGTATAGACTGGATCTTGCCTTGTATACCTCAAAACTATTTAAGATTGTTTGGTGGAGGCATTTCCATAATATCATTGACCTTTGAAAGGTTGACTTTAATCCCTCATTATGATACAATGAACCCTAGGAATTTTTTTGATGTGACTCCAAAGATACATTTCATAGGATTCAAGTGAACTTTAAATGCATGAAGCCTCTCAAATATTCTTCATAGAATGTCAGGGTGTCCAACTCTTATTCTTGATTTTGCAAGTATGTCATCAACACAGTCCTTGACAATGTCATCCATCATTTCATGGAAGATGATAGTCATTACACACTAATATGTGGCTCCATAATTTTTCAAACCAAATAGCATGACTTGGAATAGAATGTCCACCATGGAGTGGTGAACATGGTATTCTGTTGATCTTCAAGGGCTATCTTGATATGATTGTAACTATAAAATCCATCCATTAAGGATAACATCTCGTACCCAGTAGTTGAGTCAACAATCATGTCGATGTTGGGTAGAGGAAAATCATCTTTGGGTCATGATTTGTTGATATCATGAAAACTAGTACAAATGCGTATACTTGGGGTCTTTTTACTTACTGACACTATGTTAGAAATCTATTTAGAGTAGTCTAGTTTTCTAATAAAATTGGCTCCTAAGAACTTTTATAACTTGGCCTAACTAAAAGGGCGATGCGTAGATGCATATTTCTCAACTTTTGCTTGACTAGTTTAGCATCAGGGTAAATAACAAGATGATGCACAACTAAATCTAGATCCAAGCCTATCATGTCAGAATATGCCTGTGCATAGATGTTTATATAATCCTTAAGAATGGATATAATATGTTCATGTTCTACTTTAGTAAGGAAAACTCCAAGATAAAAAATTTTGGGGTCCTCATGGGTCACCAAATTTACTTCTATTGTACCCTCCATAAGGAGTGTAGATCTATCCTCTAGAATTATAGGCAATATATGGTCATGATCATCTTCTTCTACTATATCTTCTTGTGGTTCTTTCCAAAGATCTAGATAATATGAAGAATTAGAATCTTCCTTCTCAAGTAAAGGCCAATTAGCAAAATCCTCTAGAAGCTCAAGAGCAAGATGCTCAAATATTTGATGTTGTTCTAAAGGCATGCGTGTACTAGCTATAGAACTTGGCCTAGATGGACCTTCTACGTCCTGAGGGGATGAGCAAACTTTTCCACTTAGGAGAGATTGAAATAGGTTTTCACTCAAAGTCTTGTCTTTTTCCCTAATCGACAAGTGCCTCAAAGAGGTTTTCACTTGAAGATCTCGATGTTTATTCTTTATTATGACCAAGAAATTTTGTCTTCCTCCAATGTAGGTAGAAGAACTCAATGAAAAATCAAAACCCTAATTATGATCACTAATGGGGATTGCATCTTATAGGCCCATGTATTCTGCAATTGATTCTTCATTATGTTACTTATCGAGGCATATGATTGAATTTTACTGATCTCAATCTATGAGCTCAAAGTGACAAAGGATAGGTTACAACAAGGGTTTGCTTTAGGATGGAAAGTGACAATGGTAAAGATATAATGTCCTACTTCAGGAAGGGAATCACCACTAGGATGGATTTTTGCTTTAGGATGAGAAGCTCTAACAAGTGTTATCATCAATATGGCATTCGAATAAAACAAATATGAGTCAAAAAGATCATCGAAAAGGCTATAATGAGATGTTGTGTCACTTTTAGGAGACTCATTACTTGTCACTTCAAAAGAGTCACTATCAAATGTCATGAGGTCATCCTCTGGTGGTTTAAATTTGAGACTATGATTCCAATTGATAACTCCAATTGATACGAGATCTGAAATTCCTTGCACCTATGGGCTAAGAACTTTCCATGTATAGCCAAGATGATCCATTATCTTGTTAGGGATAGGATATTTTTTATTTTGAAAAAAAATCCATAAGGCCTTCAGAATATAACCAATCTCCCTTTGTAAAAGCCTTCAATCTTTCTTTGGTGCAATTTCAAGTACAAAAACCATAAGAGATTTTGGTTGCTTCTTCTTTGGTTTCCAAATCTAATCAAGTCTATTAGGAGACTAGAAAGTTTTAGGCTTATCAAATGTTCTAGGGGATTTTGGTAATTTTGTAATATATAGGATATCCTTCAAATGGTACATGGAAATTCCTACATTTTTAATAATAACCTTTTTAACCAAAGCTATAGGAAATAGATTGGCTAAAGTGGAAGCTAGATCACTAGGGTCTATATAATTAGATGGAGATGGATGAGAAATGATGGCTTTGTTCTTCTTTGCAATAAATTCTAAATGTAGGCAACAGTTATAATTATGAAACTTTTCTTCAAAATGTTTGCAATATTGGTATGGATGTTGATCAGTGGGAATAGTAACCTCGATCCCATCATGGGGAAACTTAAGGCATTAGGGAAGAGTAGATGGAATTACCTGTACTTCATGGATCGAAGGATGACCAAGAAGTATGTTATAAGGAAGCTCAATCTCCACAATATAGAATAATGTGTGAAGAGAAATAGACCTAACCATGACTGGTAACCAAATTATACTAGATGCCTCCCTCAGCATTGTCATAAGCCTTGATTGGAATAGTTTTTGGCTGAATGTCTTTATCGATGTATCCCAATCATCATACCAATTTAAGAGATATGATGTTCAACCCTGAACTATTATATATAAGAACCCTTTTGATCTTGTGATCTGTAATGATTATCTTAATGTATAGTGGGTTATTGTGGTTTGGGCCAAGGGTGGACATATCCTTTTGATCAAATGTAATTTTCCAAAATAAAGACAAATGTCCAACTAGGTTATGTAACTGATTAAGGTTTATATCATTAGGCACAATAGTATATTGTAAAATTTTGTTGAAGATGGTTTTATGGACATCTGATGTTTGCAAGAGTTCTAAAATGGAAATTTTTGTAGGGGTTTTATCTAATTGATTTTTTAGACTATAAGGCCTTTGAACTGTGGATCGAACCAGGGTACTATTTATTGGGACAATGTTTGTCTTTGGAACTATTGGCACAATGTTCTCATTAGGTTTAAGGAAATAAGTGGGTGAAAGGCATTAGATGGTAACTCATGAGCATCTTTTTGTAACTGCACAACATAGAGGTGGAAAGGAGTCATTATAATTATAAGAGTAAGGTAAAGGTCCTTAGATGGTGACTCATGGGTGACTAACTGTATTGTTATAATTTTGGGTCTATGAGGAGCCTTTATAATTAGAAGAATGATATTGTTGTTCAGGATTAGTAACCCATGCAAATGAAGTAACAACATGGTGATGTGAACTCGACATGGTATTACTAGGGGAAGAGGGTGTTGACCCTATAATGATGGGTCCTATGTTATGAGGAACATGAGATTGGCCACATGGTTTTATTGTTAGGTTGTGGAGCTAAAAGCTTCAACCCTTTGCAAACTGTGGAACAGAAGGTTGCTGAGATCCAGGAGCACCGGCATCGGTAGCAGGACCGACGTTGGCAGAGACCAGTGTAGAAGGCCACCGGTGACGGCAGGAAGTCAGCCAACGTTGGCAGAACCAGACAAGCAGGGACCGACGTCGGTCACCTGTGTGTTCCAGAACTGCTTGTTTCACGGACAGTTAGTTAAGTGAACGAAGAGTTTGCATGTTGAGACCAGTTAGAGTCTTGGGCTGCAAGGATAATTGTCTAAATTAAGAGTCTAAGTTAGTGTTTGAGTTAGGGATCTATTTATAGACCCATTGGCATGTATTGTTAAAAGGCATGAGATAGAAAGGAAGAGTTCCTTCTAGTTGTAAGATCTGTGAGTTGCAGGTTGTTGCAAGCTCATTGGTGATCTACATGTAAGTTTGGTCTTTGAATTGCAGGTTGCAGGTTCATGAGAGATCAGCTTGAATTGCTATAGAGTGCTTGGTGTACCGACAGGGTTATTACTGACTGGTTGGTGAGGTGAACACCAATTTTGTGTGTGAGTTGGTTGTTGGGACCATTTTTGTGTAGGAGAGTGTGTGTGAGAAGAATTACTGTACACTTGAGGTGTGGCGAATCTCTGTAAGGTGAAAGAGTGTGGTGGCTCTTTGATGTATTCTTTTCTGTATAGTGTTAATACAAGATAGTGTATTGTCTCTCATATTCTGTGTTATTGGTGAATTCTAGTTACTTGTGTTTCTGGTTATTTCCGCATATTCAATTGCTTATATTTGGTAATCATACTGTGCTCTTTCTGAGGAGCAAGATCCTAACAGGTGGAATTAGAACAGGTGTGTTTGTTCTTGGATTTATCCTCCACCCCCAACAAGTGGTATCAGAGCTTTTGGTTGGGATACTAACAGATTGGTGTAGATCTGGGTAGTGTGTTTTGATTACAGGTTACTCACAAGGTTTCTGTTTGAGTGGGAGTTGAGCAATGGCAGAAAACAGTCAACTACAAATGGAAAAGTTTAATGGCAAGAACTACCAATTATGGAGGATGCAGATTGAGGACTATCTGTATCAGAAAGATTTGTACTTACCGTTGGGTGGGGTTGCTAGCAAGCCCTTGGATATGAAAGATGAAGAATGGGAGGTTCTTGATCGGAAGGCTTTGGGATCTGTTAGATTGAGTCTTGAATCATCTATGATTTCTAGCTTATCACAGTGTAAGACAACGGTGGAGTTGATGAAATCTTTGGCAAATTTGTATGAAAAACCCTCGGCTTCTAATAAGGTATTTCTTATGAAGCGTTTATTTAATTTGCAAATGTTGGAAGGTGGATCTGTTCATAGCCATCTTAGTGATTTCCATGGTTTGGTAAACCAGTTATGTTCCATCAATATTGTATTTGATGATGAAATTAGAGCTCTCTTAATCTTGTGTTCATTACCTGAAAGTTGGGAAGGTTTGGTAATGGCAGTTTCTAATACTGTGTCTCCTTCAAAAGTCTTAAAAGTGGATGATGTTGTGAGTGTGATCTTGAATGAAGAGATACGCAGGAAAAGCACAGGTGAATCATCTGGAGATGCTTTGAGTGTTGAAGGAAGAGGAAGGCCAAGAGAGAAGATAGAGCGTGGGAGATCAAGGTCGAAGATAGGCAAGAGATCCAAGTCCAGGTATGGAAGAATAACCTGCTGGAAATGTGGAAAGCAAGGGCACTTAAAGAGAGATTGCAGATTGGGTACAGATCAGCATGAAAAACATGAAGAAGAAGCAGATGTTGCGGGTTACGTTGCACAGGATGCTCTGGTATGTTCTTTGGATAAAGTAGAATCTTGGGTATTAGATTCAGGTGCCTCTTTTCATGCATCCCCACATAGGGAATTTTTTCATGAGTATGTCCAGGGAGACTTTGGAGAAACTTGTGTAGGGGATGGTAAGCCTTGTCAGATTGTTGGCAAAGGCAAAGTGAAGCTGAAATTGCAGACAGGTGACACATGGGTGTTAAAAGAGGTCATGCATGTCCCAGTTCTGAAGCGGAATCTGATTTCTGTTAGAAGTTTGGGTGAAGAGGGTTGCACAGTAACTCTCACAGCGGACTCTTGGAAGGTTACCAAGGGTACACTTGTTGTAGCTAGAGGTAAGAAAGTAGGTACCCTTTATCTATCTACTTATTTTACTGATTCTCTTTCTAGGTTATCTACTTCAGCTGTAGATTCAGAGATGTGGCTTAATAGGCTTGGTCACATAGAAAAGAAGGAGATGTTGGTTCTTGAGTCAAAGAGTATGCTTTCAGATTTGGAAGGCATGGATCGTGGTTTCTGTATGCAGAAGAAGAAGGTGAGGTTTCTTGAGGAATCCGATGTTAGTGACAAGAATAGACAAGCCTTGGTTTTCAAGGAGAAAGTGACAGATAGAGTTCAGCACAAGGTGTAGATGAATTCTGAGCAGAGCAAGGGTGATTTGGACAAGGGTTTGATCCAAAAAGAGCTCGTGGGAAAAATTCAGGTCTCATAAGAAAAACACAGAGACCGACGTCGGCAGGAAAACCGGCGTCAGTGTCCAGACAGGGACCGACATCGGCTATGTGCAGCCTGACGTCGATGACTCGGGGCAGACAGAGACCGGCGTCAGCCAGGGGAAACCGACGTCGACAGAGAGGCAGTCGCAGGGAACCGACATTGATCGGCTGTAGACTGAGATGTGATCGGCATCGGTCACTGAGATGAATTTTGGGTGGACAGCAAGCTGTCATGGAGTCTCAAGTGCCCATATGGAGGACTGAAGGTGTAAGTAAGTTTTTAAATTCATCATTTCCCTTCTTTACGCTACTTGTTGCTCACTTATGGCATAGGACCAAGAAGTTATTAAAGAAGCAGAACAGGTAGATCTAGGAAATAGTGGGAGCTTGGCATGGATGAGGATGTGATTCCTTGGAGGAGAACCAAATAGGTGTTTTGGGTAGAGTTGCCAGCTGGAAGTAAGCACTGAGAGACGAATGGATGTTCAGGATGAAGAAGAGCGAAAATGGATACGTGAGATGGAAGATCAGGGTATTTGATCTTGTGTGAGCTGCAAGGCAATGGAGGTTTGATCATTGTGTTTCTCTTTACCAGGTTGGATAGTATTAGCTACACTATCCTATTTTTTGTATGATGTGCTTGTTGCAGGGCTACATATACAGGTATTGCTGAACTAAAGGTAAAGCTAGTTCAGGTGTTTGTCATGGAGAATCTAGGAGCAGCAAGATTCTTTGGCATGAGTGCGTTCTAGAGACATGGAGGTCTTGTTGACTTTGTTTCAGGATGATTGTGTGAAACCGATTAGCACACCGATGGTTAGATAGTTCACAGAACAGGTGTCTTGATTCACATAATGAGGTTAAGTGCATGGTATGTACTAAACCTGAGTTTTCCCAAGCAGTGGGAGTTATCACAAGTTTGGATTCAATTCGGGAGAGTAATACTGAAGTGCAGTTCAATGGGACCAGCAGCAGGTGCACATGTTATGCAGGGTCAAGTTCTTTTTCTACATGGTTGTAGATGCGGATGTGGCAGGTAATTTGGATGACAGATTTTTTGCACCACAGATTTTGTGGTGGTTGGTCTTCAAGAGTGATCTTGAGGAGGGATACAAAGCCAAGGGAACAAACTAGACGGTGTACAGGTACAGGTATAGGTTGCAGCTGTTTATCTCCAAGTGGGAGATTGTTAGGTTGTGGAGCTAAAAGCTTCAACCCTTTGCAAACTATGGAACAGAAGGTTGCTAAGATCCAGGAGCACCGGCGTCGACAGCAGGACCGACGTCGGCAGAGACCAGTGCAGAAGGCCACCGGTGACGGCAGGAAGTCGGCCGACATCGACAGAACCAGACAAGCAGGGACCGACGTCGGTCGCCTGTGTGTTCCAAAACTGCTCGTTTCACAGACAGTTAGTTAAGTGAACGAAGATTTTGCATGTTGAGACTAGTTAGAGTCTTGGGCTGCGAGGATAATTGTCTAAATTAAGAGTTTAAGTTAGTGTTTGAGTTAGGGATCTATTTATAGACCCATTGGCATGTATTGTTAAAAGGCATGAGATAGAAAGGAAGAGTTCCTTCTAGTTGTAAGATCTGTGAGTTGCAGGTTGTTGCAAGCTCATTGGTGATCTACATGTAAGTTTGGTCTTTGAATTGCAGGTTGCAGGTTCATGAGAGATCAGCTTGAAGTGCTATAGAGTGCTTGGTGTACCAGTAGGGTTATTACTGACTGGTTGGTGAGGTGAACACCAATTCTATGTGTGAGTTGGTTGTTGGGACCATTTTTGTGTAGGAGAGTGTGTGTGAGAAGAATTACTGTACACTTGAGGTGTGGCGAATCTCTATAAGGTGAAAGAGTGTGGCGGCTCTTTGATGTATTCTTTTCTGTATAGTGTTAATACAAGATAGTGTATTGTCTCTCATATTCTGTGTTATTGGTGAATTCTAGTTACTTGTGTTTCTGGTTATTTTCGCATATTCAATTGCTTATATTTGGTAATCATACTATGCTCTTTTTGAGGAGCAAGATCCTAACAGGTGGAATTAGAACAGGTGTGTTTGTTCTTGGATTTATCCTCCACCCCCAACATTTATAGTAACAGTGGCAATGTGGCTTACAAAAATGTGTCCCAAAGTATTATTATAGTCATAAGGCACATTGTTATAGGCCACATTATTAGTTTGGGCATTATGATCTTGATTATGCTCATTATAATTTTGACCTTGTTATTGGTTCTAATTTTGCCTCTGTCCTCGATTATGACCATTTAGATTGTTTCTTGGTGGTGGTGGATCATGTTGAGGGAAGGGGTATTTGTAGATTCCCATATCTTGATTTTTGTCCTAATTAGGGGCCAACTTAATTTCCATCTCACCATTTTCAATAAAGTCTTCATTAATATGTTGCAATTGAACACAATAATATGTACTATGACTAACAACATGATGAAAGTTACACCATTCATTCTCTTTATACCAATTTAGTTTTGGCTGATCTTGAAAAAATGGCCTTGATATTGGCCATATAATTAAATTAGCTATAATGAGATTTTGTAACATTGTTTCAATTGATTCTCCTAACTTGCTAAAGGCTCTAAAATTTTTATGAAAATTCCTTCATGGAGGTTATCTCTGTAAAGTAGGTAGTGGATTTGGGGAGTTAATTGTACATTTGAAGGAGGCATAACCTTACCATTTATACATGTCTTTTTTCTATCACCCCATTTCCAACCATGTTCTAATTTTTTCTAAAGTCTTTAGGCGTATCCTACATAACTATTTGAGCTAGTGATTTAGTCTGATTAGATGCTTGACCTTGCACAAAAATCTTAATAAGGCCTTTATCAATAAGATCCTTCTCAATTTTCACTCCTTTGTCAATAATTTCTTCAAATGAGTTAGCATAGGCTAAGCATAGATTACGCACAACTTCAAAATGCAAATTTTGTGCAAAGATATCAACCAACTATTTATCTGGTAAATCATGTTGAAAGTAGCCTACCAATGCTCTCCACCTTTATAAATATGCAGAAAAACTTTCACCATCATGTTGCTTATCTTTGCATAATTCAACATTCAATTCATGTTCTATGTTGTATGAAAAATGGTTAACTAACTTTTATGGTAAGTCATTGCAATCCATAACTGATCCTTTGGGTAGTTTAAGTAGCCAATCAATAGCTTGTCCCGCTAAAATTCATATAAATAGTCATAATAAGTACTTTCTACTATAAGTAAACACTTGACACAAGATGAATAATGCTTTTATATATTCACATGGATCTCCTTTTCCTTTGTACTTGTCAAACTTGGGTGCCTCAAAATGAGGTAAAAAGGGGTTTTAAAGATAGATAAATCAAATGGATATGGGCATATCTCATCAAATTTGTACTTTTTGACTCTATTATTCATCTCCAATATTTGGACAATTTACTTCATAGAATTCCATTCTTGCATGTTTGGTGAATTTTTGGATTGGATAAGATGTTACTAGGGTGTAATTTGCCCCTAATTTTGTTGTTATTAGGGTGGAATGTGCCCCTAGTTTTGTTGTTATTAGGGTGGAATGTGCTCCTACTTTTGTGTGAATCTATAATGAGAATACATATTTTGATCCATGACTTGGTTCTGATTTACCCCTTGAGTTGATAACATAGGCCATTTATTCTTGGATTATAAAACATTCCCTAAATTTGACGTTTTACACTTAGCTGATTTTGAAAATTTCTATGTTTATTTACCAATCTTTAGGTTGGTTAAAAAGAACTAGCCAAATTATCTTGAGGGATTTCCTCAATTCATATTGAATGTTTGGGTTTTTGAGTTTGTAAAGTAATAAGAGGTTCTTGATGATTAAAAAATTTATGTTCCATGTCAAATGGAACATCTTGTAAGGTCTCTTATGATTTTAACTATTCATTTAGATTACCTTGATCAACTATGGTAATGTTCTCACCCAATACTTGTTGTGTACATTCAACTACATTACCTTGTTCTTTCAAAGCATTATTATGAGTTGAATTAGTAACTAGGGAGTCAGTTAATTCTACAACAAGTTGATCTTCATATCGTTGACTTATTATATTGATCTTAGATAAAAGATCCAGATTTGTGGGTTTTGAGTCTATTTGTATTTCCTTTATTTTGTTAGAGGAAGAAGGTATGTTCATTTTTGAAAAATATTTCTCTTTCCTTCATTAATCTCCTTCTCTAACTAAGGTATGCAACTTTTATGTAGGAAAGTCAAAAGGTAGTCTAGCACTTGATTCTATCAATCTAAGAAGGGCTTCATCTTGATCTTCTTAGGGTCGATATTCATTGTAATCTTCTTTGAATCTTACTATTGTAGTGATATCATCAAAAATAATGAGGTTGTTTTGACCATCATAAAATTTCTCATCCTCATAATTAAGGCCATAAGAGGCCCCACTATGAGTGAACCTTTGAGTCATGTTTCAAAAGAATTGCTTTGTGTATTGGCTAAATTTGGACCAATGTTTGACAACTAATCAAAGTATGCTTTATCTCTCTTTTAAATAAATAACCAAGGTACCAATCAGACTATAATGGAGGGTGGTTTGAAACCACTCACAATTTATAATATTTGGTTCATGAGTTTACTCAACTTTTGGTAAAGTTGAAATCATATAGATTAGAAGAAAGTAAGGTAACTCAAAGACCCAAGGTGAAAACTAGTACACCAAAGCCTAGATCTTTGTGATACACCCACACTATAAAAGCTAGCTTCAACTTTAAAAAGTTGACCCTAGAAGTTTAGAAGAAAGCTCTCTAGATTACAAACAAGACAAAATAAACTAAGCAATTCAAGATATAAAAACATACACAAATCACTAAGTATAAAGGTAGGACCAAATATGCATCACAACATTGCCACATGATTCTAGTAGGATAAAATATGTTCTAGGACTCAAAGAATGAGCGATATGCAAGATGACTTAATTCCACTAAGATGATAATGTGATTTTGAGTCTTAATAAATGACCTTCAATCCAAATGGAAAATTTAACCTAAGTTAAAACAATCTTAGTGCACAAATGGTGAACCCACTTTGACATGCAAACCCTTAGAACTTAGAAAGGTTCAATTTTAAATGTTGACTATAAATGAAGGATTTAAACAAATTGGGTAAAAATTTTAGACTCGATTGGGCACCATGAATCTGCCAAAGTGGATGACATGACACAAAGCTTTTGATATCAATTTGAACAAGGAAAAGATGAATTTTTCATTTGGATAGCATAATGCCTCCCTTGCTCGAGAAAATTGAGGATAATGTGTTTTGGCTAAGTTTATTGAGTTAGCAAGTAGTTTTAGACACAAATCAAGACCAAGTAAGCTAATGACAAAAACAAACGTCTTAAGTCTAAACTAACAAGGTATGGCAAAGTGGGGTCTACTAAGCTATCAGGCTTCAAACATTTCTAGGAGAATCAATTGCATAATGACTTTCACATCAAATGATACAAAAGACAAGCATAGAAATTAGGTGACCATAGCATTGGCTAATTGTAAAAAGTTCTAGTCTTTTTTACAATAACTACATCTTACTATTCGCTCAGTCGAGTGTGATGTCCAAATACAGATACGTCCTATGTGCAACTCCAAAGAAGTCAAATGAAGTCAATGTTGGGAGGTGAAACCTTGGGTCAAAGCTTCCCTAAAGAACTTGTAGAAGGCAATGTCATCCCCCTTGAAAGACAAGTTTGCATGAAAATAAAGAAAGCATAAAATAGAAAGACTTTAGTTTCATTTTTAAGGTCACCCAAACTTTGGTGAGTTTTGGTGGAGTGCTTTAGATGACATTCTTTCTAAGCCTTGGACTAGGCTATTTGCATTAGGAATGTCACTTTGGATTTCAAGGGTTCCCTATAAGAGATAAATGGAAGAGCATACACATAATATTCCTCTTTTTTTCCAAACAAGATCTAAGTAAACAACTATTCCAAACAAAAATTGACAAGTGTGTTCTATTTTTGAACCCAAATGAAATGTTTGGTGGTATTCATTTGACTTTTTGCTCTTACTTGCAAACTTTGAAAACATTTACAAAAACATCTAAATTCTTTTTTTAAACACCAAATCAAAGTTCCTAATGGATTTTTAAGCATGCATGAGGTGATTTAAATAGGTTTTTATCAAAGTAAAATCTTGGTCCTATAAAAAAAATGTTAGCATGTCTCTTAGCTTTGAATCTCTTTTGAGTTTGAAATAACAAACTTTGGAAAATTAGCTCTTGGGTCTATGTTTTTGGAAAAAAAATAGTGACTGATATCAATTATTACCACTGATGTTGGTTATGTATAATCAGGATCTAATTGATGTTAGTTTTACTAACTAGCATTGGTTAATCCAAGTAACCAATGTCAATATTTCTTGCCAATGTCGGTTACTATGTAAAAGTATGGAAACAAAAAATAGAAAAATAAAGTTAAAAAATCAATTTATAAGAGTTTTAAAGGTCTAAATGGATATTTTAGAGTTGCAAAGTGATATTCTTTAGGTGTGAGATGCATCTTGTCCCACCAGGCATGCCAAGATGTATAGAGGATTACAAATTAGGTTATTTAGGAATTAGTCCATAAATAATGAAACATGCATAAAGAACTAACTAACCAAGCCTATCTATTCCTATGGGAATTACACAATATAGCAAGAAATAAATAAAAGAAAGCAACACCATATCACCTTCCCAAATGGATTAACATTACCCATGTGGCTCAAAAGTATGTTCTTCCTTGATCAAGCATCCTTTCTTTGTAAATAATGGTGCTAAGCTCCTCCAATGCCTCAAGAACACTCCATGAAACCTAGGCTCATGATTTCAAATCACTAAACTAGTCTATCAATGAAGCTTGCAAACAAAATCTATGATCTAATGTAAAACCTTTTGGAAATAATTTAGCATAATAACTTTTCAATATTCAAGATTTGAATATATTTGAGCATAATAACCTTGCACCAAAAATAGCTTAGAAATGATGTTCATGGCCTCTCTATTTATAGATTTTTTAGATTAGTCAGGATCAACCTGAACTGTCCATCTTGAGATGAAGATGTGTGGTTGAGGATAATCCTATTTGGAATTAAATCTATAATTATCTTCATCATGACCTTGGAAGAAGGGGAATTAAAGAGGCATGTGAAGCATTAACTAGGCATGGGTGACCCATAATCTTGATATTTGTGGACTTTATGGCCTAGGGATGTCTTCCCAAGAAATGAGGTCACTTGATGACGTAGATAATAAGAATAAAATTTCAAAAATAAATATTTTAAAACTCTCATGAAAATCCACTTAAGCTCTTGATTTGGATTAATTAGCCTTAAACAAGGTTAGTCAACATTTATGCAATTATTTGAAAATTGGTTCTTAATTAATCAAAATGGCTATAAAGTCATATTACTAAGTTGTAATTTGACTCAAGAAAAATTAGAAGGTGACATTAGATGAATCGAAACCATATTCCCATTTAAGATGTTTCCAATAGTAAATAGTAAAGGTACGTGATGTGTATCAATGAATTAGAAGAAAAGAGTGATCCAAAGCAGAAAAGGAAAAAACATCATTTTGACTCAAAATGAATTGACCAAAGTTAATTGGACCATAAATTGCATTTCCCTATTTATGGATACTTTGAAATAAATTGGCACTTGTAAATGACAAGTTTGAACCATTTAGCGCATTTTATGGATTTTGACCTAAAATGTGCATTTGAGTGCAATTCGAGTAAGATTGATAATTTCAACACAAATGGTGTTAAGAATTGGATGTCTACATCAATCACATGAATTATTATTTGATGCCCACAAATAGATCAATTCAGGTTATAGAATTTTGTATAAGCTATTGGGAGATGCTCTTGTGGGTTATTGATGGTTTATTTATTATTAGAATGATTCAAAGGTGTTTATAGTCTTCTTAGCTTGTCTTTAAAATTATAGATTCTATCAATGTATTGATATTTTATTGTAGTTTAAGAATATAATATTTTTAGGCTAATGGATGGTTGGTTTACAATGTGAGTGTTGGTCCTAATTCCATAAGTGAAATATATGTTATTATATATAGGGTGATTATTGGTAGTTTTCTATGGATCTCACAACTCATGAATCACTACTCTTGGTCTAGTTTATGAGTTGAAAGGGTGATTTTGATATTGGGATTCCATTTTTCATGGGGAAGTGTTATTATTCCAAATATAGAGGTAATATTTACCATCGGGATGAAGACTCCTTTTATAGGTTTAAACATCCATGTCTATCTTAAAGATGTATTGAATAGACATATTTAGGAGTATATAATACCCTTGAAATATGAAATGAAAGGAAAAGGTGGAGAAAAGAGAGAAAAAGGGGATATGTAAAAGTATATGCCTTTCACATCAGGTTCACCAATTTGTGTACATATGAATAACACATACTAGACTATCCACTTGACTTCTCTAGGTCTTGATGAGATAGATGAAGTAATATAAGATGATGGGTAGCATAAATGACATAGGATGAGGCTAGATCTAAGGGCAAAGTAAAGATAATATGTAAGGCTCATATTTGAAGGTTATTTACTTGAAGGGGTTAAATACATGGGGTCTTATAAAAGGGGGATACAAGCCTATATTCTTCATCTAAGGCTTCAAGTTGGCTAAGGATAAGATATGAACCAAACCTAAAGACTAATATCTTAATAAATTCACTCTGAACTAAACCAACTATAATATGAAAATGCACTCTATGAATTAGACTAGCACTATGAGGATAGGGATACTCAGTGAGTGTCATCTAATGATGGAGAAAGATTGGATGGTAATGAATAAGTATATAGCTTGTATTGAATTATTTTAGGGCAAGTGATTAATTTTTATCAATGTTTAAGAAACTATTTTTCTTGCACTCATCATGTCAAGGCATTTTTTTAGGAATGGTTTTGGTACTTGCACTTGTCTTGGTAGTGTTTTGATTATTGATTATTTTTGTACTTATGCATGTTTCGATAAGGTTTTTGAAAATAAATTAAAACAAAATTGATTGATGAAATGAAAGTAATGGAATCAGTAAAGTAGAGAATATTGAAATCAAATGATATGAGAATGTTTATTTTTATTATTTTCTAGAATTTTGGATGCATGTAATGTTGAATATAAAACATTCAAAGAAGACTATGCTTGCTAATTTTGTAGGTTTGTGTAGTGTGCATGATATGAAAGCTAAATGAAGTTATTTATTTATTTGTGTTTTTAGATTATGAAGGAAAATTTAATGCATTTAATTATTTTTTAAAATTTAAATGAAATAGGATTAGATTCAAACCCTAGGGAATGAAATCTCTAAGTATCTATAAATTATTCTATGCATGCAATCTAGAAACTAGTTTTTGGTGTTCTAAATAATTGCACACTGAATTGAATTGTTTGATATTAAATAGGGACAAAATAAAATTTCTAATTTTCTAACTTTACAATATAAAATTGTGTTTTTATTTCATTAAAATGAATGAAATTAGGTTCATGATGTCAACTTTCTTCTACCTAGGTTTTCTTAGAGTTTTCTAGGTGTATATGTACTTATTTTATTTTGAATGTAATTTCATTAAAATTTATTTATTTTTAGATTCAAAATGAATTTATTTTTTCTTAAAATTTAACTAATTTTTTATGCAAAATACATGCTTTCAAAATATCCTAATATGCAAGTGCAAATAATAAAGATTTAGGCTATTGTTTCTGATGCAAGAGAGATGGGAGAAATAAAGTTTTATTTTATTATTTATGAATTTTTGAATGAAAAAGAATATAAAATAATGTAATTAAATAAATGAATAAATAAAAATTAATTTGAAAACCCTAACCTAATCAAGGTGTAGATTAACTAGAAGTAAATATTTATCATAGTAAAATAAGTTATCCTTTAGTAGCAAGCTCCTTGATTTCTCAATCATAACCCTTGATAAATATATGAAAATGGGAGAAGGAATAAATGACATAATATTTTAAAATAAGAGAAACTAAAAAACTATGGTTGGATTGATTCAAAGATGACAAAGAACTGGTTACTGATTCATATGAATTATCCTCTCTAAAAACTTTTTAGATTTACCATGAAGATGACCAAAGGTGGAGTAAGAGAATTTATAAAATTAAAATTAGGTAGTCTAGTGTTCTTTATATCTTTAAAATACCAATATTCAATTCAAAATTTAGATCATAAAACAAGACAAAATTGGTTTATTTGTAGATAATCAATGGATCTTTCATGAGGTGAAAGGAGTGGAGACCATTGTTAAAGTCATAAAAATATCAAAAATAATAAATAAATATATAAATAAAAGAAATATTGAGTGAGGTTATCAAGGAGGTGAACACAAGGTGTAAATAACAAGAAAGAAAACAATACATATGCAAAATTCATGAAAATGTGAGTTTTAAAAACTAAAAAATGCATGTAAATAAGATATTATAGAACCACCTCTATTGAAAAGTGTAAATTATATAACTACCACAAACCATGATGGCACCATCACTCTCCATTATTGAACCGTTGCATATAGTTATGCAACTAACACAAAAATGATGTGTTTTTTAGTGATGATTACCATGGTGAAAGTGTCACCAATGGGTCAGTGTTGTAATGGAGAGTGGTAGAAGTGTCATAGTTTAGGATGATTCTGTTACCAAATAGGTGATTCAAAGACTAAGGAAAAAGAGACTCAAAAATAGTTTTGTAGGTTTATCAAGACCAAAATGACATGAAAAAGGGATATAAATGTCAGAGAGGATTGAGTTTGAACATGTAGATGGAGATCATTGCATCATCATTAGATTTATTAAAAAAGTCACACAATGTAATTTTTTGGTGCATACATTTTTGTCAGTCTGTGACGTTTATTTTAAGCAGAACATTTATTTTTAGAGCATTCTTCACCATGTAGATAGATTAGTATGATATATTTATGGAGATCATTTGATAGACAATAAGGAGTTTGTGCATTATGTTTCAATTAATTTTAAAAAAATAGTTTTAAATTACCACATCATCCTTTAGCAGATGTAAGATTCATTATCTCAAGGTTTTCATGATCATTAATGGATTCACATACAACTTTTTTGAGTGACTTTCTAAGTGTTTGTTATGTGTTATGGAAAGGGTCATTGTTATTTGATCATAAATTATTTTGAAAGTCGTGGAAGTAGATAAATATTCATCTACAAATGTGTGTGATCTATTTTGGGATGCGTTAAACTCTAATGTGTTATTATACCTTGGAAATGTGAAGACATGTAATATATATGACATTTACTGTTTGGGTAGTGAATTAATAATATTAGTGTGGCAAAATCACTTAATGCAAGTAGGTTGGTCTTATTTCTATATAAACATGCCCCTAACATGTGTAATTTTAGGGGGAAGAGTTAATAGAGTAGGATAGTATATCTAAGATTTTGACTGCAAAGAATAGAAAAGTAGATAACTAAAAAATTCATGTTGTAACACATCATATTAAGATCATAAAATCATTGTCTCATTACATTGTTATTATTTGTTTTGGCTGAAATCAAATAAATATATGGTGTTATTACATTTTATTGTAAATTCCACTAAGTATTGAAATCATTGTCTTGTATAAGGAATTTATTAATTGAGATTATTAATCATAACTACATCAGATGGTATAAGAGAAAGGTTTTAGTCATTGTTATTGATTTTTCCTTTCTACATTTGCAAGTTTGGGTATAAAGTAGATATTTAAATATTCTATTAATAACATTGGAGATAAGGTGTAAGGTGTAATTAAGTGATTGATATTAGATCATCATTTAGCATTTGATCATCATATGGTATCTAGATATTTGTTTTCAAAGGAAAATGACACATCAAGGAGGCTTATATGTTAGAATATCTTGAATGGTTAGAGAACCTATAATAGTAGATATAGAAGAAGTAATAAGAGAAATACAAACCATAATAAAATATATGTAAACCTCACATCATCATGAATTTAAATTTTTTAAAAATGAAATTGATATAGATTTGTCAAAGAAGCACCTGAAGATAAATATACATAAAATCCCAAGCCCA
>JARHVA010007631.1:415000-430000 GCA_037957365.1 Torreya grandis | reverse complement strand
TTTTTTTTTTGAGTTTTTAAACCTCTTCCAATAGTGAGATGGATTTTTGAGGCACAAAATCTAATTTGGACCTATCTCGAGCTTAAGAAACATTAAGACTGCTACCCAAGGAACAACTTCATACACTCACACCTTCTCTCACACTTTTCATGGGAACCTGATCCATTTGGAATAGTTTAGGAGGTCATTCAAGAATATTTTAAAAGTGTAAGGAGGTCAATTTATGAGTTTTTCTTTATGAACAATCATTAAGACCCCAAGCATGTCTTAAACCCCTCTAAAACCCTGATAGTGACTAGTCAAGGAAAATGGACCTCAAAATCACATCTAATGCCATATTTTACTCCTAAAACCTATTATATGTTTTTAATGATTCTAAGGATGTTATAAACATGTACTTTTATGTTAATGTTAATTATACATATTTCTATAAATGCCTTATTTTTCATGATTTTTGATGTTTTTTTAGTGTTTTGAGAAATTGAGAACTTAAAACTAGTTAAATGAGGTCATTTTATATGTTTAATAACTATTAAAAACCAAAAAAAAATCATAGGATATTATGGAAGTGGTCAAACTAGGCCCAATTTCCAAGGTAGTTGCAAATAGGTTCAAAATAAGACTAGGTGACAAGGTCATTTCTTGGTTTGCAAACTTTCATAAGGTCTCAGGACCCAAAAATTGACATGTATTTTTTTAATATCCTAGGTAATTTCATCACATGATTTTAAATGTGTTTCAAAATTCTAGAGCAAGAAAATAGGGTTCTAGGGAAGGAGGCCTAATTCAAGAGAGAAAAAGGCATAAAAGATGAAATTCCACTCAAAATATCAAGATTAAAATTGGAATGGATTTTTAAGGCCATAACAGGTCCTATAATATGCCCACTTTTTCTCAGTATCATTTTTATAACTCCCTACACAAGGAGGGTTTTAGGTTTTTAGGGTTACAAGTAAACTAGGCCAAGTAAAGGCTTGAGGATCAAAATGAGTTCTTAAGAGTTATTATAGGAATAAAAATGGTTTTTTTTAGACATTATAGCATATTTTAATACCATAAATGGAGATAATATTCATTTAATAGGATGAACTTGAGTTTTAGGCCACTTGAACCACTCTAGGCATAGGAAATGAAGAGTTTCAAGATACCTATGCACATGAATGATAGAATGTTAGATAAAATGAATTTATTAAGGAATGGTATATGTAAAATTAGTTTATTGAGATAAATTAATCATTAATTCATTATTTTAAAACCCATGTTTCACTCCTTTCATGTAAATAATGTTAGTTTTCATAAATCTAGTCAAGGTGTCCAGCCAAGTTGTAACCCCTACGCCACATGGTCAAAAAATATTAATTAGTGAGACAAATGGACTTAGAGTTATGTTTATAGTATATCATAAATATATTTATTATTTTAACTCATGAATACACTTATCAATCTTATTTTACTATGCTTCTCTCTCTCTCTTCACACTTCTTTATATAAGTAACCACTTTTTGATAAGTAAAAGAATCCACACCTGCTATGGAGAAGCCCTGATGATTTGATAAATATTTTTGTATTTGAATAAAATATTTAAATCTATTTTTTATTTCAAAACTTCTTGTCTAAGTGTGTGAAGTAATGCATATTTGAATGACAAGTGATAACTATCTATCCTTGTGTTCATCTTACTCTTTCATTTTTTGTACAAGTAGTCTACTCTCTAAAAGGTCATATCAAGTGTAATTAGTATTATTTTATGTATTTAATTTTATTTAATTATAATGGTGTCTATAATATTATCTCTTATTCATTAACCTTTTTATATGCATTGTGTCTCACTTCCATGTTGAAATATTTATGTTAGAGAAATCTAGGATGTTTAGATCAATTTTGTGAGTCATCTTTCATAGTGCAAGTACATGATAGTATTTTTTAGATTAACTTGGTGCATCACCTAATTATTTTATGTTTATTTCATTTTATCTCTATTCATTTTCACTTTAACAAGCTATTAATATATGTGATGAGCTTCAATAGACATATCAAGGGAGCTAGCCCTTCAATGTAGATGTTTACCCCTACAATAGACAACCCACATGTCTATGGGTAATCCCATGTTACACTCATTTTGGATAAGTATTGAACTACCTCTCTAAGGGTGAAAAATTGAGTGAAAATAGTTATATCATGCCTAGTAGAACTATTATCCTAAACACTTCATGTGAAGGTGAATGTTAGATTTGACAACATAACAACTACATAAGTGTTTCTTACTCAACATTTATTAACTCCACTCAAGGTATAAAATCTGGTTGCAGACCAATTTATTATAATTTTTTTTCATGTTTCATGGTCCTCAGTAGATCAATTTCTATTAAAAGTAATCATCCTACAAATCCACTCCCTCATCCTAAACTTCCTCTTGCAGTTCAATACCTTAACCCTATCTTGACACTTAAAGATATTGAAGAACAATTCGACTTTGAAAGTCAAGAAGATTAAGAGAGTGAAGAAGATTTTGAAGGCAACATGGATAGTAAACATGATTTACCAACCTTCAATACTAAAAATCACATAAACCTTGTTGTCTATGATGGAATCCCTCCCAATGCCATGAATATTATTCCTTCTTTCAATAGGTAAGGTCATATCACCCCAAGTGAGCATATTAAATACATTTCTAACTTCTAAAATTTTCATAATATCATCAAGATTAACATAGAAATTAGATTACTTGCCATGTTTCTTAGGGGGGAAGATCTTGATTGGTGTATAACTTTGTTATGAGGATGTATTACTACTTGTTATGAGACTAGAGAGTTTTTTACTAAAATGTTTGAACACAAGAGTGATCATACATCACTAATTCATTAGCTGAATGTTATCCAAAAAGGTCCAAAGGAAACCATGCATGATTTCAATGAGAGGTTCCAAAATACATGAAATAAGTTTCCACCTCTCATGATACCCCCTACAAGTTTTGTTTTCCCAGCCTATCTTAGATCTATTGGGATTAATATAGTTGTCATGTTGTATTCCATGAGAGGATACACTTTTCCTAATGCCTATGATGTATCTATTAGATATGAGAATAGTCTGATCCAAGCTAATAAACTCCCTCTAAAAGTATCAATGCCTATCATTCCTAGCATGCCTACTACTTATCCAATTATTTCTCCATTTATAAATCCAAACAACAATTTTAAATCTACTCCAAATAAATCAAAGGATGTCATTGATTGGTAAGCAAAGTGTAAGGCCTTAAAATATCAATATAGGTAACCAAATAAACAATTTGGAGGTCACAAAAACCCATACCATTACTCTCTTTAATCAAATAGATTTATAACTAATAATAATGATCAAGGGAGGGGACAAGGTCAACTTAATTTCAATAGGCCACCTAATGTCTATGATCTAAATTATGATCCCACTACTAGAGTCATGGTTCCAGTCCATACTAATCTAGTTCAAGGATAAAAATGACAACCTCAAGGATAGTACATGAATTCCAATGAGAGTGAATTACAAGATTTTGTATCTCAACTAAGGCCTACTCCTCACTTGAAAGTAGAAGAGGAGAGGTTCATGCAATGAGAACCACATGAAAAGTGTAGCAGTCAAAGAGTGAGCCTTGAAAACATTCAAGTGGACATATTTATCTTAAATAAAAACACTACATTTATATCCAACACAAGGTCAAATGTAAGATATTTGAGAGATGTTCAAGATGTGGATATAGGTCTAAAAAATATTCCTTGGATATAGATCTAAAAAATATTCCTTCAAGGCAATCAGGTGTGAATGCAAATGTGGTAGCCTCTACAAGTCCTATACCTCTTCAAAATAAGAACTTTGGAAAGGTAAGAAAACCTTAATTTCCTCCTAAGATAAAAGATAATTTTACTATTTCTCCTTTGAATATAATTAACTCTTTAAATAATACCAAAATAATTATATCTCTTTGGGAAGCACTCCACATGGCCAGTCAAAAAGAGTTACTCTAAGAATAGTTATCTTAACTCTATATCGGTCCACAAATAGTCAATCATGTTAGTTTAGACTTCAAAAATGAACCTAATCATTTTTTTTATCCTTACACTAAATATTAAAATCCCCCACCTTAAAATATTACCCTCATTGTGGGAGATAAACTGGTCCAAAATTGCATTATGGATAGTGGGGCAAGCACTTCAATTATGCCAAAACTAGTTATAGATAAGTTGGGATTTAAATATGAGACATATAGAAAAGGAGTGTTTAAACCTGATGGAAATATATCCAATTAAATAATAATCATCAAATGTTTTAAAGTGTTCTTGCATGACTTCCCATGTTTTCCAATTTTACAATACATAGTGGTGGTAGATCTACCTGCACACTTTTTCATTTGCCTATCAAGAGACTTCACTACCAAGATAGGACAATATTTTTATATTTATTGGTATTTATTGGATTTTAGAACAAAATATGTAGCTAATGTGACAATAAATACAAAACCATTGACCAATTTTCACATCGAACCATATGTGGAATCTAGTTCTATTTTGAATTGTACTATCTATGAGCAAGAGGAAGATGTCATAGATGATGGAGAATATTATAAAATTTAAGGTATTTATGATCTCTTCCTAGATAAATATGGTGCTGATAAATATGAATATGATCCTTATGATTTCATGGAAGGGATATGTCTTGGCACATACATCATTCATGATGAAGTTGATAACATTCTGAGGTAAGTCTTGATTGTCTTCTTTAACAAGCTACATAAGGTCATTATTATCTTCACATGGATGATGATGATGATGATGATGATGATGATGATGATGATGATTATGATGATGATGATGATGATGATAAGTCTTAAAGTGTGATAGATCATGAGGATGTCAAAGATGGTGTAATTATGCCTAATCAAAATGAAAGATTTCATGAATGTGATAGTCATGAAGAAGAAGATGATCTATGGCAGTAGTTTCATGCCATAATACAAGATTTTGAAAAGCTACGTAATCTAATTCTCTTTTTTAAAGAACATGAAGTTGATATTAAGGCCATTGATGGACCTATTGAGCATGAAAAAGAGCATCAAGTCACTTTTAAGATGGATTTAATATTATAAGAATTCAATCAGATAAAGGAAAATGTTTGTGTGATTGAAGAGAATCCTAAACCTCAATATGATTTTAAACCACTTGTAGACATGTTTGAGTAGAAATAAGGAAAGTATGATGGTCCTAAACATAAAACATGTCATGGTTTATATGAAGGTGAAGTTGAGAAAGTTTTAATTACTCCTAAGAATCAAGTTGATAAGTACCAAATGATAATGAAGGAGATCAACAAGGATGCACTATCAATCAGACTTAAAGAGAATCTACAAGGACTATTCAATTGATTTTCAAGTGATCAACATGTAGCTACCAGATGTCTTATGATTGGTAGGTTTTTTGACCACCTTCACAAGAAAATATTTTTTGACAAGCATCCATCATATGGTGACTTATTCCCATGGATCTGATGTGACTCGATAAATATTTTTGTGGATCCTAGTAAAATAAAGAGGAAGTGTTTCATCACCTCAAACATGTTTTCAGGTCTTTACATAGTACGTTAAGTGTGTTTTTTTATTCTTTTATTTGTGGTTTTTACTAAATGCTTTGAGCATAATGTGTGTTTGTTTATTTTTTTGTGTTTGGTGTGAGTTCAAAATCTTTATAAGGCATATCAATTTTAAATTGTGGCATAAGAGTTAATCCATTTCCTAATGGACAAACAAGGCTACTAATCTATTAGCATTGTAGGTATGCTACCCCTATGAATTACCAAGAATTGACCAAATTTTGACCCCAATTCAAAATTGGTCATCCCATATATATTGAAACTCCATAGGGTTTCCGAATGTTTTGCATGGTATTTTCATGGTCTTAAATAGTTACATATGGTCATAGTTGTCCTTGTCTAGCATTATTTGAGTTTCAGTCTTATGTTCACTTGTCTAGGCCTAGGGGTCAGCTACAAGGTATTGAAATAATAAAACATGGCAAAAGGTTTAGTTGGGTCTAGTGTCATTATAAAATTGTATTTAGATGTCATTAATATCATAATATTATGCACTAACTTTTTATTTGCCTCCTATATGCAAAAACACATTTTGGCCACCTTATGACCCATGTGGAAAAGTTGAACATACCATTTAGAGAATAATATATTTAAATAATATTCCCAACTTCCTTGGTGTTATAAACAAGTTAGATAATATTTAGGGTTAGTCAAAGTCTAACGACATTTGTAATTTAATGGTTGATCTTGGTAAAAGGACACTTTACAAGCACTTGTATGGCCTTGAAAGATCAATTTTTAGTTGTAAATAGGATAGAAGTGTCCTTTTGGATCCCTTAGATTATTATCAAGCTATGGAACAATTTCTATGTCTAACTGACACTCCAAACAATTTTTCTCCTCCACTATTGCCTTCATAAGCTTAAGAAGGAAATTTTGAATTGAATGGTATGGTCAAGAAAGAGAGAGTTAGGACCTAAAACTTTGGCCACTATTTCATTTCCTAATAATATTGAAACAATTATAATTGGTTTATATATTTTTTCCCTCTTATTTATAAAAAATCACTAAGAGTGACAGCAGCTCACTATGACCTATCCATCTAAAAGGGGTATATTCTTACACCTATTTCTCTACTTCATAAATATATGGAGAGAAATTGTTTTGAAGGTGGATTTTAGAGGTCATATATCTACCTTTCATGGTGTTTTCATAATATAAATCATTTTCATGAAGTGCCTTCACTTGGAGGAAGAATGTCTTGGTGTACAAGTTGTTCTAGTGCATCCTACTACAAGTTTATATTTTTTATTCATGGTGATCACTCTAAAATGTTTGTAATTCTTCATTAACCATGTAATATCCCTTTATTTTGTTGATTTAAAGTGGTTTTGTCTTATATGTGTTTTTATCCATATTCTTCAAGTGTGCTTTCTCTTTGGAGACATAGTTTGTGTTTGAATAATCTACTAAAGGTTTGATTGCCAATTTGGCTCATATACTAGTGATACATCATGGTATAAATTTATTGATATCATATTGGTCTATTGTAAACATGATAAGATCAATATTATTTCCAAAATGCACAATGAGAAGTCACAAGTATTTCTTCAAGATACAAGCCTGTACATATTGTAAGAGTAAATGGGAGATGTTCAAAGTAATAAACAAGAATTTATGCATATCTTGATTCACTCACATTTTCTTAAATACCTCATTTACCTCATAAAATTTATATAACTTATTATTTATTTAAAAAGAGACCCACATACTTTATAAAAATAGTTAATTGCACCTACAGGTCTACACAAACTAGTTAGATAGGTAAGCTGAAGGTAGCATGATATTTTGAATTTAATATATATGATTAATTGAAATAAATAAAATGGAAGTGTCATGTTTTTACAATTTTTAAAATCTCAAGAGCAAGAAGTGACTCTTTATAGCCTATACAATCAAGTAGAGACCTACAAGCCTTAAGCCTATAAGTCCTTATTTGGGACCAATGTCAATATCATTCCAACATAATATCAAGTAAAGACAATGGAACTTAACATATATGGATATGGAGATAGAGTCCAACTCATCAAAGAGAAACTAGGCCACTTATAGTTAGGATGAGAATGAGATTGAGTTAGCACTCTACAAGTAATCTACAAGATTGTGTACGAATTATATATGGGAGCAAGTAAGAAGTATCTTAGAAAAACTATTAGGGTGTTATCTGACCCTATAGTATAATTAAATAACTATTATTAAGATTTTTAACCTCACAAATTATCTTGACATAGTGATAATACTAGTTTCCAAGTGACAAACCTAATGCTCAAATACCCTTATGAGCACCTACAGGTGGCTAACTAGACAATTAGTTTTAAGACTAGTGAAGAAAAGGGGAAAAGTATGTTTGAAAGATGTTTTAAATCTAAATAAAACTTCAAAAAAGTTCATGAACTATTAGGAAGATCATATGTTAAAGAGTGGCATACAAACACATATAGTATAGTCAAGATGGTCTCTAACACCTTTAGGCTACATGATATGGGTTGGTCCTAAGCCTAAAGGGAAGAAAATAGAAGATATAAAGACACTTTGAGGTCTAAATTAGATAAAAAAATAGGTCATAAATTCACTTTGAGACCAAATTAAATGACTATGAAATATGAACTAAGTTGAGCTCAAACTCTATCCATAGTCAATCAAAGCCACACTAGCAAACCCAGCTAGTCTTGAGGTAAATTGATGTTTAAAACTCTTATAGGCACAATGACACATTGTTATTTTGTATAGATGGTGTTAATTAGTGGACCAAGGAATAGATGATAATTTAAAATCCACAAATGTAGTGGATATAACCAATATTTTGTCTCAGACCTTGCCCACTCCATTGACAAGAGGTAGTCATGAGACCAAGGGGTCTATTTTGACCTCAAATCATAAAATAAGTATGCTATACATAATTGTCTTTTTGGTAATTAAAAATCATGTAAAATAATTTAAAAAACTTATAGGTTAAACACACACTCAATTTTAAACTCAAATTCCCTTAAAGGATAGTAAGGAAATAACAAGCTTTAAACCACAAGTCCTCTGAACAAGATACCAAATGCATACAGAGGATTAGTAGTTACTTAAAAATAATTTATAAAAGTTGGTAATATGTTTTGGAGGTTTATGAACCTTTACCAATAATTATATGGAGTTTTAAGGCCCAAAATCAATTTTGACCTATCTTAAGCTCAAGAAACACTAGGACTGCTATCCAAGGAACAACTTCAGACACTCACACCATATCTCACACTTTTCATGAGAACTTGAGCCATTTTGGATAGTTGTGTAGGTCATTAAATAATATTTTATATGTTGAAGGAGTTCAATTAATGATTTATTCTTTATGAAAAAATGTTAAGATCCCAAATAGGTCTTAAACCCCTCTAAAACCCTGATAGTAACTAGTCAAGGGAAATGGACATCAAAATCACATCTAATGCAAAAAAATTATTTTTAAAACTCTTGGATGTTTTTGAGGATTCCAAGGACGTTATAAACACATGTACCTTGATGCTAATGTGACTTTTACATATTACCATAAATGCCTTATTTTATACATTTTTTGATGTTTTTTATGTGTTTTGAGCAAGGAAGAACTTACCAATCATTATATTAGGTCATTTTGGATGTTTAATATCTATTTAAACCCAAAAATGTGCATAGGATATTATGGTGGTGGTCAAACCAGTCTTATTTTCCAAGGCAATATCAAACATGGTTAAAATGAGACTACGTGACAAGGTCATTTCTTTATTTGCATAATTTCATAGGGTTTTAGGACCCCAAAATTGACATGGAGTTTGGTGATATCTTAGGAAAAATGAATCACATACTTGTAGGTGATTTCACATGTGTGTCATAAGTCTGGATCAAGAAAATAGTGTTATAGGCATGGAGGCCTAATTCAAGAGAGAGAAAGATAGAAAAGATGAACTTCCATTTAGAATTTAAAGAGTAAAATTGGCATGGATATGTGATGACATAATGGATCATATTATATTCCATTAATTTCTTAGTATCATCTGTAAAACTCCCTACACAAGGAGGTTTATAGGTTTTTATGGTTACAAGGAAACTAGGCCTAGTGAATGATTAAGGAGAAAAATGAGTTCTTGGGAGTCATTTTAGGAATAAAAAATGTTTTTTTTTAAAAATTATTTATAAAATATTTGAATAAAATTCATGGATATAATATTACATAAATAATATTAACTTGTTTTTTAGGCCACTTGGACCAAGCTAGGCATGGGAAACGAAGAGTTTCAAGACACCTATGCACATGAATTATGGAATGTCAGATTGGATGAGTCTATTAAGTAATGGAATATGTATAATGAGTTTATTTATATTATTTAATGGTGAATTCATTATTTTAAATCTCATTTATCATTCCTTTCATGCAAATAAGGATAGTTTTCAAGAAGCTAGTCAAGGTGTCAAGCCAAGTTGTAACCCTTAATCCACACAAAGGATCAAAACATATTCAATAGTGAGACACATGGAATTTTAGGTATTTTTTGAGTATGTCATAAATACCTTTATTATTTTAAATCATTAATATACTTTTTAATATTCTTATACTATGCCCCCTCTCTTTCTCTTCGCACTTCTCTATATAATCAATGATTTTTGGCTAAATAAAATAATAGACAACTAGTATGGCAAAGCCATGTTGGTTTTAGTAATATTTTTTCATTTTAATAAAATATTTGATTCATTTTTTTAGTTAAAAACTTCTTATTTAAGTGTGTGAACTAGTGCATAGTTGAATGACAAGTGATAATTATTTATCCTTGTGTTTACCTTACTCTTTCATGTTGTATGCAAGTATTTTGATATCTAAAAGATCACATGAAGTGTATTTAGTTTCCCTATATGAATTTAAGTGTGTGAAATGGTATTATTATATACAATAATACATATTATTCATTCACCTTGGGATATGCATTTCATCTCACCTCCATGTTGAAATACTTAGGTTAGGGAAATTTAGGATGTTGAGATCAATTTTGTGAGTCATCTTTCATAGTCAAAGTACACAATAGTCTTATGGAGAATAAATTAGTGCATAAAATAAATAGGTTAGCTTTATCTAATGTTATATATATCTTATTTCACTTCAAAAATCTAGTAGTATAGGTTATGAGCTTTAATAGACATATCAAGGGAGATAACCCTTCAATCTAGAGCTTTACCCATGATATAGATAACCCATATGTCTAAGGGTAATCCCATGTTCCAATAAATTCATATAAGGATTTAAATACCTCTACAAGGGTTTAAAATTGAGTGAAAATAAGTATATGGTCTTCTTAGATTTCCATCTTCCACCTTAGCTGATCTAGGCCCCCATTTGACTACCATGATCACTTGTTTGTTTTCTTTGTTTTAAACTACCCCCCTTTATGTTATAAGTCTTAATAACAATATATTATATTTAATTTTATTAATTATAATATATATTTATTATTATTTTGTGATATTATTTTATTAAAGTCTTTGCAACCCTCTCCCTTAGTATTGTCTGATAAGTGTTCCTTTAGTTAGGTATGGCGAATCCAATTTGGTCATGCTCTCAATATTCAAAGTATCAAAATATGTTTTAATTGATTACCTTATCATATATTTAATTTAATAAGTAAGATAAGTTATACATCTATAATAATTATTTACTTACATTCTAGTGAACCTAACATGAATCTAACCCTTGCATTTCAATTTTTTCATTTACAGTCAACTAGGTCATGTAGGTTGATCCAATTTTGTTTTATGTTTGTATAATATTAATTTAAAATTATTTAGGCCACATAGATCAAATTTTTTTTATTATAGGTTTGAATATTTTTATCCATAGTAAACTACATTGTGTTGGTCGATCCAATTTTATTCTCTATTTGTAGATTTTAGACCTATAGTTAACTAAGTTGTGCATGTCGACCTAGTTTACTTATTTATCTACAAATTTTATTACATAGTGAAGTAGGTCATGTAGCTATAAAATTTTATATTTTTTAATTTATAAATATTTATATATATTCAAATAGGCTGCATAGATTGACCTAGTTCATTTCTATAATTTTTACTTGTTTGTTTCAATGAATTAGGTCAATGTAGGTCAACCTAGTTTTATTTCACTAGTTTCATGTTTTATCTTTCTATAGATTAAGTAAACCATGGAAAAAATTATTTAACCTCCTTTTTAAAAAAATTTCTATTTATGTATGAATAAATTGATCTAAGATGATGCTAATTTTTGTATTCATATCTACAACACTCATAGTTAGCCAAATAAGTTGACTTGGTTGACTTACATACATCAGTCATGTTTATTCTAACCATCTTAGTACAATATTATAAATTATATTAGTTTTCCATTTATATTTTTCAATAATATTACTCAATAATTCAATGTTACATTTTTTCTTTCAAGTTTTTTAGTTTTGTTAAAACTATATCACACAGTCATCTGAGTCAACCTAACTGACTTAGTTTTGTGTCTTCCTGTCTTGCCAAAAAACTAAGTCAACTCTAGATGACCTAGTTTTTTTAGCCTATTTTTACAACAAATTATTTCAGACAATGGTGACCATGTTATGTTGTATTTAATCATCTAGATCATCCCTGGACTACCTTATTATGTGTGTTTCAGTTTCCTCATAAGTAAGGCAATTCATTTTATTTTCATAGTAATTAATCTCACTTTTGATTTGAAAAGAGTTGGTTTCTTATTTATATACATTTATAAATTGTAAATTAGTTTTTTCCAATTGATTTTTGCTTTTATTTTTAACTTTATCTTGATTTCCTTAGAAATTATGTGTTGATAATTTTAAAACTACTCAGCTACTACCATGAAGGGCTACGTTTTATTCTATTTATAGTCATAGTTGTTTATTTACAAATATCATGTCATGAGGGGTTTGCCTTAAAACTCATAGTCATATTATAATAACCATTTATTTGATCTTATAGTACATTGGTTAGTAGTTAGTGATAAGAAATTAATTATAGATTACCCTTGAAACTAGGTTTAGTGGGCTATGGTAATGGTTTAATCCTCTATACGTAGCACTTTGAAATAGAAACATTGGGTCAGCACTATCTAGTGGACAAGGAAGTATCTTTGAGAGCCTAATAATCAATCAAGTACTTACAAAAAATCATCTCAATCTTGTTTTTGGATAGCTAGTTGTACACTATTATTTATACTTTTTGTTTTCTTCTCTCTTTGGTATTTTAGAATATTTTGACCATCAATGACATAATTTTTTATTGTGTGATTCAATTAGATCAACCAATTTTGACCTAGTTGATTATGGTTTAATAGGATAAGTCAACTAGGCTCAACTCAGTATAATATACTCTACTTATTTACCTCTATTTTTAGACTAAATCATCTATTTTATAGTTAGTTATTTTCTAGATCTAACTTAGTCAACCATGCTTAACGTAGTTACATTCATTTTATCACAATATTTCCAACTTGATCAACCTAATTTGACCCAGTAGACTTCCAAACTATTATTTTTTATATTTTTATCCAACTAAGTCAAGCCAAGTTGACCCAATAAGTTTCCATGTCTTTGTTGTTAATTCACAAAATCTGATTAGATCAACCCAAGTTGACTCAAAAGACTTATAGTTCACTATCATTATTTTTATAAATCAAACTAAGTCGATCAAGATCGACCTAGTCTTTTATTATATTTACATTCCTACTAACTAGATCAACCCAGGTCAACCTAGTAGGATTTCAAATTACTATATTTCCCTACCTATCTAGTTTAATTGACATAGGTTGACTTAAGTTGACCAAATAAGTCTTAGTTATAACTTTATGTTCACCATGCATTACATATTTGATGAAGTTGATTAGTAAAATCAGAATGGTATGATGACTTCCACTAACACTCATAATTTTTCCAAGCCTCAACCACCCTAGATTATTGTACATAATCTAGATCTTAGTAATATTCATGTCACTACTAGGACCAAAAACTATGGTACTCACTCATATTTAACCATATATGATCTTATTTATCCTTCAATAATGCATATTTTTGAAGATGTGAGTGATCTTTAATACATTATTAAAATGATCCTTTCCATCAACAAAAACCCCCAAAATCAAGGTAAGGATCCCATGGTAATCTATAATCTCATGATAGGACCTCACATTGAGTGTCCCCTTCACCCACACATATATTTTTAAAAATAATTGGTGCAATTCACCTTATGACCTCCTCCATACATTTATAATTTTCCATGCCTCCATTTTCCATGCTTTCTTCACCTTCCATGTCTCCTTCATATTTCATGATTGCCATTACCACCAACATGTTGGAATATTATTTAGTTGGTGTACCCCAAACACCCACATTAATACTCAAGTAAATTATACCACTAGTGTATCTCATGTTGCTTCTACTAGTTAAGCCAATGTTAATACTAATAATTTTTTTTAACAAGCCATGAATCAAACAAATGGTTTTCAAACTAATAATGTAAATAAAATGATACAAATTAAAAACTAACTTTTGAAATCAAAAAATTGACCTCAGCCTACTCAACCCCATGGAGATGTATAAGGAAACCTTATACCTCAAGCCCAATTCTTAATAAGAATATCAAACACTTACAGAATAAACCCTTAGTTCCTTAGATTGATAATATTAGCATAGGTGTTATTTTTCCTACTATCACTTATAATGGATCCACCAATATTGCATTAAATTTCAAAGATTTTAGAAACTTGTATAAAAATTAGATTAAGCTCAATTCCTTTGTCACCACCAGGAACTTAGCTTAAACTTTTGCAGGTGATGTTTTGGATTTGTATAATTAACTCAAATCTCATAATATATCTAGTTTATAAGACTTAGTTGATGTATTGGTATAGGAATTCCAAACTAACTATATTATTAAAAATAAATTAGCTTGCTTTATTAGCTGTAAACAATTAGAATATGAAATAGCCCAAAGTATTCATTAAAATATGGAAAGCCTTATCTAATAAAGTTAAACATAACATGATATAAGACATGTTCCACTTATTCACTAATGTTCTTCATCCTAAATTACAATATCTTGTTAAGAATACATCTCAAAATATTTGGAAGAAGCCCTAAAGCAAGCCAAATGTCAATAATTTCTCATAAGATAATTTGATCCCTTATACCCTTCATTTGAAACTCGAATGCTTATGAAATATAAGAATTGACCTTCTACTAGTTATAGTTTTATGGATACCTATGAATCCATACACACTATTCATAATATCCTCCCAAGTGGTTATAATGATGCTAATCTGTCACAACCATTTTAGACTAGTCCTTTACAAAAATCTAGTTATACATCTTCCCATGTGAATAGTTTATATTTTCAAAAACTACT
>JARHVA010007631.1:380000-412500 GCA_037957365.1 Torreya grandis | reverse complement strand
AAGAGTTTAATAGAAGTTTTTCAGGGTGGTTTCTTGTATCTCTTGTTCTTTGCTATTATCTGATTCTAGTTACTTATCTATCTGATTTAATTCCATGGTTTATTGCTTTCATAAGTGTAATCATATTGTTGGTTGATCCCCAATAAGTGGTATCAGAGCATTGGTTATAGGTTTAGAGCTTGATATCCAATAAGAGGTATCAAAGCTCAGGTTCACTAACAGGTGGTTCAGATCTGTGCAGTGTGTATTGATTACAGGTTGCTCACAAGGGTTTTTGTAGAGATTTCTATTTGAGTGGGAGAAGCAATGGCAGAAGAAAGTAAACTGAGAATGGAGAAGTTCAATGGCAAAAATTATCAACATTGGAGAATGCAGATAGAGGACTATCTATATCAGAAAGATCTATGCTTACCATTAGGTGGGATTGCAAAGAAGCCCACAAACATGGATGATGAAGAATGGAAAGTTCTTGATAGAAAGGCTATGGGATCTATAAGACTGAGTCTAGCATCTACTGTGATATCTAATTTATCACAGGCAAAAACAATGGTAGAGTTGATGACTACTTTAGCAAATTTGTATGAAAAACCCTTAGCTTCTAATAAGGTATATCTTATGAAGTAGCTATTTAATTTGCATATGCAGGAAGGTGGATCTGTATCTAATCACCTGAATGATTTCCATGGTATTGTAAATCAATTAAGTTCAGTCAAAATTGTATTTGATGATGAAATTAAAGCTCTTTTAATATTATGTTCTTTGCTTGAAAGCTGACATAGCTTAGTAATGGCAGTTAGTAATACTGCATCTGCTTCAAATATTTTAAAAGTAGAGGATGTTGTTAGTGTTATCTTGAATGAGGAAATTCACAGGAAAAGCATAGAAGAGACATCTGGGAATGCTTTAAGTTTTGAGAGTAGGGGAAGGCAAAAAGAGAAGAGCAAGAAAGGGAGATCAAGATCTAAGTCTAAGGGGAGAGGTAGATCCAAATCCAAAAATGGCAGGAAGCCATAATGCTGGAATTGTGGAAAGATGGGGCACATAAGCAGAGAATGTTGGTCAAAGCCTAAGGAGGACAATCAGCATGAAGGAAAAGAAGAAGCAAAGGTTGCAGGTATTGCACAAGATGCTTTAATATTCTCTTTGCATAATAATATAGAATCTTGGGTGTTAGATTCTAGTGCATCTTTTCATGCTACCCCTAATAGGGAATATTTCAGTGACTATATCCATGGAGATTTTGGAATAGTGTATCTAGGGGATGATGAGCCTTGTAAAATTATTGGCAAAGGTAAAGTGCAGCTGAAAATGTAGAATGGAAACACATGGGTGTTGAGAGATGTTATGCATGTTCCTAGCTTGAAGAGAAATTTGATTTCTGCAGGAAAGTTAGGGGATGAGGGTTGTACAGTAACTCTCACAATAGAATCTTGGAAGGTGACCAAGGGTGCACTTGTTATGGCCAGAGGTAAGAGAGTAGGTACTCTCTATTTATGTAATTGTGTTACTAACAATTCTCCTTCTGTATTATCTACTTCAGATGTGGATGCAAAATTATGGCACTCAAGGCTTGGCCACATGAGTGAGAAGGGAATGTCAATTCTTAAGTCTAAAGGTAAGCTTTCAGATTTGAAAAGCATGGATCTAGAATTTTGTGAGCACTGTGTATTTGGAAAATAGAAAAGGGTTAGTTTTCTCAAGACTGGGTCTACAAAGAAGAAGCATAAGTTGTAGCTTGTTCACACAGATGTGTGGGGACCAGCTCAGGTAGCTTCTATTGGAGGATCACAGTACTATGTTTCATTCATAGATGATGCTACAAGAAAGGTATGGATCTATTGTATTAAGAAGAAATCTGATGTATTTGAGACCTTTAAGATTTGGAAAGCTATGGTTGAGAATGAAACAGGCAAAAGATTGAAGTGCCTGAGATCTGACAATGGTGGAGAGTTCTGCAGTTATAAGTTTAACTGGTATTATTATATGCATGGAATCCATAGGCAAAGGATGGTTCCAAGGACACCTCAGCAGAATGGAATTGCTGAAAGGATGAACAGAACAATCATGGAGCGTGCAAGATGTATGAGATTGCATGCTGGTTTGCCCTTAGAGTTTTGGGTAGAAGCTGTTGACACTGCAGTGTACCTAATTAACAGAGGACCCTCTACAGCTCTGGATGGTGGAATTCCAGAAGAGGCATGGACAAGTAAAAAGGTAGATCTCTCTTTTCTCAAAGTTTTTGGTTGTGAAGCCTTTGTGCACGTTGATAAGGAAAATAGAAAGAAGCTAGATGCTAAGTCTATGAGGTGCACATTTATTGGCTATGGCTCAGATGATTTTGGTTTCAAATTTTGGAATCTAGGAACTAACAAGATAATTAGGAGCTGTGATGTTGTTTTCAATGAAAAAGTGATGTATAGTGATCAGTTGAAGAAGCTGAATCAATCTGGGTAGAGCAATGGTGAATTGGATGAGGTGACGGTCCAAAATGAGCTTGTGGGAAAAAGAAATAATCACTTGCAGGAAAACACAGAGATCGACATCGGCAGGAAAGGAACCGGCATTGGCAGAACAAAAATTGATGTCAGCAATACAGAGACTGACGTCGGTAGGATAGGCATCAACATCAGTCAAATAGAACTGGCATCGGCCAGTAATAGGTCTAGAGGTGACCGAGGTTGGTCACTGTCAGAGAATTTGGGTGGACAGCATGTTGTGAACGAGTCTCAGACACCCATCAGGAGGTTAGAAAGTGTAAGTAAGCCTCCAATTAGATATTCTCCTTCTTTATTCTACTTATTGCTAACTGATGGTGGAGAACCAGAGAGTTTTGAAGAAGCAATACAGGTGGAGTCCAAGATTCAGTGGGAGCGTGGCATGGTTGAGGAGATGGAGTTCTTAAGAGAGAACCAGACATGGGATTTGGTTGAGTTGCCAGCTGGTAAGAGAACATTGAAGAACAGATGGACCTATAGGTTGAAGGAAGGTGAGAATGGATAGATGAGATATAAGGCCAGATTGGTAGTGAAAGGATTTACACAAAAGCTAGGTATTGATTTTGGTGAGATTTTTTCTCCTGTTGTTAAAATGACTTCTATACGGATTGTACTGTCTTTGGTTGCTATTGAGGATTTGCATCTTGAGCAGCTAGATGTTAAGACAACATTTCTTCATGGAGATTTGGATGAGGAAATATACATGGAACAGCCAGAAGGATTTGAGGTCAAAGGTAAGGAGAAGTTAGTGTGCAGATTGAAGAAAAGCTTGTATGGCCTCAGCAAGCTCCTAGACAGTGGTATTTGAAATTTGACAGGTTTATGACTGAGCATGGCTACATTAGGTGTCAATCTGACCATTGTGTGTATTTGAAGAGATTGGATAATGGTAGATATATTATTCTATTGTTGTATGTAGATGATATGCTAGTTGCAGGATCACACATGCAGGATATCTCTGAGCTTAAGGTGAAATTAGCTCAAACATTTGCTATGAAATATTTGGGAGTAGCAAAGAAAATCCTTGGTATGAGCATTAAGAGAGACAAGAAAAATCAAAGGTTGATATTGTCTCAAGAGGATTATGTGGACAAGGTGTTGAAACGGTTTAATATGCAGGATGTTAAATCGATAAGCACACCTTTGGCTAGACATTTTAAGTTGAGTAAAGAACAATGTCCTAATTCACATGATGAGGTAGAGTACATGAGTAAGGTTCCATATTCTTCCGCAGTAGGGAGTTTGATGTATGCAATGGTGTGTACTAGATCGGATATTGCCCAAGCAGTGGGTGTTGTAAGTAAGTAAGTATATGGCCAATCCAGGTAAGGAACATTGGAAAGTAGTTCAGTGGATCCTTAGATATCTGAAAGGAACCAGTAGTAGGCACTTGTGCTATGGAGGTTCAGATACTTCTCTACATGGTTATGTAGATTCAGATATGGTAAGAGATTTGGATGGCAGGAGGAGCACCACAGGATATATTTTCACTATAGGTGGAATGGTAGTTAGTTGGATATCAAAGTTGTAGAAGGTTGTTACCTTGTCAACTACAGAAGTAGAGTATATTGCAGCCATAGAGGCTAGCAAAGAGATGATATGGATGACACGATTCATGGAAGAGCTTAAAAGACAGCATGCGAGTTGCAAATTATATAGTGATAGTCAGAGTGTAATTCATTTGGCTAAGAATTCAGCCTTTCACTCAAGAACCAATCACATACAGCTTAGGTACCACTTCAAAAGACAGGTATTGGAGGATGGTGAGTTGAAGCTGGAGAAGATCCATACAGACAAGAATCCTGTTGATATGTTAACCAAGCTGGTTACAAAGGAGAAGTTGAATCTTCATTCAACTTTTGTTGGTCTTCATGATTGAGTTGAAGATGGAGGAGCTAGAAGATGTTGTTGTACAGGTACTGGTGCAGCTATTTATCTCCAAGTGGGAGATTGTTAAGGTGTGGAGCCTAAAAGCTTCACATATGAGCACATTTGATAGTTTTGGGTTTACACAGTCACCAGCATTGGTCAGGAGTGACTGACGTCAGTCAAGTGCAGTTGAAGAGACGCTGGCATTGGTAGAGGATCAGCTGATGTTGGTCACAGGCAAGCAAGCAAGAATCGGCATCAATTACCTGTGCGTCCAGAATGCTATTTCCAAGGACAGAACCGAGTGTTTGCATGATGAGTTTAAGTCTTAGTCTTAAGTTCTCATCTCTATTATTAGTAAGATTGTTTTTAGAGCCCTTGTTCAAGAGGCTTAATTGTTGGTTGTAGGTGCATGCTCAAGTCTCCTAATTCTATATGTAGAATTAGATCTTCTTAGCTTAGTGTGGTTGTAGTAGTTCATTGTGTGTGAATGTTGAAGAATACTATAGAGTTGAATCAATCCAAGTTGTTGGAGTTGATTGTACTTGAGAGAGAGAGCTCTTGAGGGATAGAGATCTAGAGAGAGATCTTGTGCATCTGAGAGAGGTTTGGAAGAAAGAAGTTTCTTCAATTTTATTCCTTTTGTAAAGAGTTTAATACAAGTTTTTCAGGGTGGTTTCTTGTATCTCTTGTTCTTTGCTATTATCTGATTCTAGTTACTTATCTATCTGATTTAATTCCGTGGTTTATTGCTTTCATTAGTGTAATCATATTGTTGGTTGATCCCCAATAATATATATATATATATGTATATATATATATGTATATATATATGTATATATATATATATATGTATGTGTGTGTGTGTGTGTATATATATATATATATATTGAGATTTATTTTTATTTTTTATAACAATATATCATGTGATTAGGATTTGTGTGAGAGAATATCAGGGAGAGGTTATAGGATGTTATTCTTATAAATATGTATTGTCTTAGATGATTAATTAATAGAGTGAGATATGTTGTTGAAATAGGTGTGTCTATGTATTTGCATGTGCATGACTTAATCAGTGTTTGGCTCTCCACCAATTTATATCAGTGGTATCAGAGTGGGAATAATTATGGTCTATTAAATCTATGAAGGGCCATTTTTGCATCCATTTCTTGCCCTGAATCATGAAGTCCTATAAGAGCTAATCTTTATAGATATAGGATATATAAGTGTGTGTAAATTTCATCCTCTCATTTAGTGGAATTTATATATTTGAGTCTGTCTTGAAGTACGTTGTCAAAATATTATTTTATAGATAGATGCCACTAAACATTCTTCACCAATTTGGCTTGTTGGCAATTAATGTTTATTTTACATTGGTTTTGTATAATTTGTATTCTAAATTTTGATCGATCAACTACATTGCATTCAAATATATTTCAAATGAATTGGAACATTGACCTTTGCATTTGATTTTATCAACCTAAGACATTTCTCTATATAATGAAGGCATTGGATGAGTATATCCAGCCTAGCAAAGAAGTGGTAATCATAGGAAGAACTTTTATCTCAAAATGATGCTTGTCAATGAAAGTATCTGATTTGTTAATATACAAATTTACCTGCTACTCATTAAGTGTAACCATTACATGACTTGATTTATCATTGGCACCTACCAAATTATATCATGCGAAGAGGACATGAAGTAATCATGCCAAATTTCATACTCTAATATGATTGCCTGACTAAATAGTTTGGAACAAAGTGAGCTTGACTTCCAACCCTTTAAGTGCCTCAAACTAGGTATCTTATTTAAAGTCATTAATATATTCATAGATATAAACAAGTCATCTCAGTCACTATATTTGATCTCGAGTCATTCTCTATGCTATCAAGTGCATAGCTATTTGATCCTTTACTAATGCATTTGGATGACAAGTTCGCGTGCTATAATAGATCATTCTCTTGGTTAGTATTTCAATTAGTTAAAGTTACATCAATTTTAAAAGTCATTGTTAAAGATTCATGTATTAGTAAAATCAAGTCATTATTTTTTTTTAGCATTATATTGATCTATTTAAATAGTAAGGTTTTCTAAAATGTTTTTTTATGTGTCAAAGTAATGTATGTCAAGGTCATTGAGTCTTTATTTTTAATCTCCCAATGCTAAATTATTTTATAATAATTAAATTTTTAAGTCTAGATTTTATTAACATATGATTTTGAAACTCAAAGAGTCATTTGTTGATATTTGGTATTTTGTCCAAAGTGTCAAAATAATATAATTAGTCATGTGCTGATTTAGTATTTTAAAAGTGTATTTATTGTATGTCAAAGTAATTGATATTGCTAATATCAATATTATTGTCAAATTAAAAATTAAAAGTGTTTTTTTGTTAAGTTGTCTCAAAATTCATATTAAAATGAGTCATTTTTTAAATATGTCAATAGTGTCAGTTCTTTATGTCAATTATTTTACCAAAATTCCTTTAGAGTCAGAATGGTAAAAATTAAAAAAAATCCTTACAGATGCATTTTTACTTGTACATGACATCCAAAAAAAAGAGGGTTCCAATTTCTATGGAAGGAACCAATAAAGAACTTGTCGAAACCATCAAAGCATCTCATCAACATATCGATTGAGTGAGCAGTGATGTATTAGATGTTGGAGGATACATGAAGGAAGGAGGTATTTTAGTGAACTCTCCTCAGTCACCAATGATGGGGCTGCATCAATGTTTTGGTGACATGTGTGGTGTGTTATTTTTTACATTTCATTTTTTAGTGTGTGTATTTTTTAATAAAAATAGAAGTATAATACCTATTCATGATATGTAATTATGTGCGATTCCAAACATGATTCCCTGAGGTGAAAACATGTGAAAAGATAAAAATTACCAAGGTACATTAGTTCATGGATCTCGAAAAGGTTTATGGTACAGATCCAAAAACCACTAGGAGGTGAATAATGTTTTGTAAATAGTTAGGAGAGTAGCTACTATAGAGATCATCCAAATTCATTACTTATTTATGGATTTGACCCTCATTGACATGCCCATTATGGTCACATAATATAAATATGAGATGCATTCCTTCACATAATAGTGGTCATGTGTAGCAAGATTGTGTTAGTAGTATGTAGACCTGTGAGTATACGGTGGCATATAGTTTTGTGCCAATTCTTAGAGGTAGATGGTGTTCCTATCCATTTCAATGTTTTTGGTAAACCTATTAAACCATGGGAGGAGTGAGGCTCTTTGTATCAAGGTCATGATCCAAATAGGGCATGCTACAAGAGGTGAGCATACTACAGATAATAGTGAGAATGTTTTTGCACCATGTAAAAACTATGGGGGGGAATGTTAGGAATTTAGCTTTTACATTGGGTGAAATTAGGTATTTACTATGAGGTTAAAAATTAAGATATAAATTATTATTTACTATGATTGACATTTACCAGATGATAAATAGTAAATAGTAACAGATTAGTAATTAGTAAATTGGAATATATATAACAATATTACATCAGAATATATTTAGATATATTGTTATTTGTTATAACAATATATCATGTGATTAGGATTTATGTGAGAAATTTCAAGAGATAATATTGGGGAGAGGTTATAGGATGTTATTCCTATAAATATGTACTATGTCCCAAATGATTAATTAATAGTGTGAGATATATTGTTGATATAAATTTGTCTATGTATTTTCCTATGCATGATTTAATCAGTGTTTAGCTCTCCACTGATTTCTATCATATATTACTCTAGATATTCCCCGTGATGAGTATTTTTTAGTAGCTGATCACACCTCATTGGTTTTCCTTCTGTGAGTTACAATGTAATACCTTTGATAGGACTAGGCCTTCCCCACAAAATCTCCTTATTTAATTTAACACACCAAAAAAATTTACACCCATTTGGTTTACCTTTAATGTGTTTCATTATAAGATAATGGATAGATCAAGGATTTCTTCATAACATTTCCCTAAAATTCTATACCAAATATATGTCATATGTTTCTATAAACAACCAAAATATTTTACAATACAAATTAGAACAATCCCTAAGTTAGGTTTGTTATCTCTCTTTTGCAGATATTTTATATTTGATTTTTCTTGACACATCTTTGTTTGTATTCTTATCTCACATTGACATTTAATCAATTTTTACATCAATTTTTTTCTCTTACTTAGATATTTCTTTTATTTTCATATCTTTGTTTGTGTTCTTATCTTACGTTGATATTTCTTCCATTTACTTATCTTTGTTTGTGTTCATACATTGATATTTTTATTTGTGATCTTACATTGATATTTTTTTAATTCTCATATATTATCTTATATTAATATTTCTCTCAATATCATTTAAGATGCCATTTTGTTCACTTTTGACATATTTCACAAAGTGTTATCTATTAGTAATTTTGGTTTCAAAATTTCATTTTCTTTATTTTCAATTTTTGTGATTATCATTATTTTTTATCATTTATTCGATAACACTTTCTATAAAATAATAACACATACATCATACACTTTATCATAACATGTTGTAAGCAAAACATGTGATACAAATAAAACATTAAACATCCATAACATCCATAAATACCTTTTTATCATAGCATATACAACAATCAACACTTATGCTAGAAAAAAAATATATATCGTTGAGTCATTAATAACATGTCTCTATATATATGGATAAAAGTTTTATATAATATAACATGATACATTTATATTAAAAAATATAGTTCTAAGTTGAGGTCCATCATGAGGATATGTTACACTACCCATCGAGGTATTTGAATACCCTCTTTGAATAATCTACTATAGATACCATGTTTGTGATCATAGATCCTCCAGCTATCCATATAGATTGGCCACTATCCTTGAACCTATGCTAATTATCTAGTTGTATCCAAGTGAGTATATTCTCTTTAAACAATGCCTATCACACTTTTAGCTCCCATAAAGACACTCCCATTCATAAATTATCCTATGATCCATTTGATATTCTATGTGTCTCTCAAGTTGCCTCAATTACCAATCAAAAGTAACTTGCATAAGTAGGTGATGAAGGCACCATGTGATCACTCATCTTACTATGTTGGCCATGTATCCTATTACATCATTTAGTCTTATTTTTATACTAGTTTAGAAATTTATCCTATTACATTAGCTAGTCCTTGTTTCTACTAAGTTGACCAAGCATAACATTGTTGGTCACTTACTTTAATTCCACTATCCAAATGTCACATAATCATCCTAATTACTAGGTTTTCATCCATCCTTAAAACTATCAACCATCTCAATCCCTAACACCATCATCATAAAGGTATGTAGCTAGCCACCATTATGATTTCTAGCATAATAAACTAACTCTTATGTATTTAACCATATACCCAAACCCATTATATTCAAATAAATCATCTAGGTTGAGCCATTTATAATAAGTAGTGATTTTTACCTACATTAAAATTAATGCCCTACACCTAAGTTTTCACTTTTTAACTCCTACCCATTATTTGTGATAATTATTACTCTATTGTTAAAAAAATTAGGTAAATTTTGATACATGATTTTTACCTAACATGTAATGTTTCTAAACTACTTCATTTTAATCCTAAAATGCTAATAATTATTATCAAATACACTCCATACTTGGACTACACCAATAACAATCATGATCTATTCTCTAACCCATGCTCCTATGCATCCACTTCTTCGATCTCACATCATTTTATCTCTACATAGCTAGTATATATAGATCTATGATATTAAATAATTTAAAATGAATATATTTCTTCCTTTTATAGTAAAAATTCTAAAATTCTAAATCTTTAATTATTTCCTGAGAAATTACATATTTTGTTCATAACTTTGTTTCTATAAGAGATTTTGAAAGACCAAACGAATTTATGAAATCCTTCAAAAAAAAAAATCTATAGTTAACAATATATTTTTGCAAAAATTTCACATTTTCTTTTATTTTTAGGTTTGTCTCTTTTTATGTAGACTAGTTGATGCTTTCATCTAATTTTCATGTAATTCTTATTGAAAAAAACAATAAGGTAAATGAAGGTACATATTTATAAATTTACTTTAATTTATTTTTTATTTTTAGAATAATTTTTATCTTAGGTTTTTCATTGTTATGTTCTTTCTCGAAGCACCATCCCATGTTACACTCACGTGACATAAGATGAACTTCAATTTGGGCATATACACACAATATTTTGAAAACTTTATCATTTATTGATACATATTCTCTAGCAAGAACCTATCATGTTTTAATCTTTCTAAGGGCATGCCTTACAAAATGCACTAAGAAAGGGGTGGGAAGGCCATTAGTGCTTCATAATATTTTTGGTTAATTATATCATACCTAAACTCCTTAAAATCCTACTTATCCAACTCCCTAATCAAAATATACCCTACTTATTGAACTTCCTAATAAATTATCCTCTCAATGGTGCCTAACTAAGAAAAACCCATTTCTCCTAATAGGTCAGTGATGGTAGACCCAGTTGTGAAAGTTATGACATAAGTTACAGAACTAGGTCAACCCAATTTGACCTAGATCAAGGTCAAATAGTAAATTTTAAAAATTGGGTCATGGTAGGATGACCTTGTTTTCTAAAATTATAAAATAATTATGACCTATCCATTTCTATAAATATAACCTTCACTTTAATCCAATAGACTAGAACATTTGATTTCACATTATGACATCTTACAATTCTGCTACATTTAAATTTGAAGGAGCTATTACTTAAGGTTTTACTTGGAGGGAAAATATCTTATATTATGGAAATTATTTGATGCAAATGGAAATATTTTATACTAGAGATGATTTTAACTAGTGTGATTCATACAAATCCACAAAAATGTCTTGTAAATCACTATTCACCAAGGGAATGATTATGACTCTATACGTCTACTCAAAGCTAATTATATATAACTTTTGTTATTTCATTTGATAGATATTTCAAAAATTAATTAGTTTTATAATTTAACTCATTACTTAGATTACCTCTAATTTAAACTTAATGTAAGTATAGAGTTTGTAGAGATGTAATCCAAAGAGAGTTAGATCAAACATTAATCAAGAAAACTCAAGAAAATGCACAATAACATAATTAACTAAGCCAACTCCTTCAATAGGGTTTACAAATGACAATTAAGAGCTATTGAAAGAAATCATATTAGTCATACCTTCCCAAGAGCATCTCACCTCCAAATTTAGCTTGAAATTTGATTTTCCCCTTGATTTTTTACTCATGTCCTTGTCAATGATGAATGGATTGATTCTCCATCATCTCAAGTGCACTAATGAAACAAGGCTCATGATATTTAATTAATGTTATGCCTATAGTGAAACTATCCTATTGAAAGTTAAGCATTATAGTAATACACACAAATTACTTGTGAATAAAATTCTACATAATAAGTTTACACAAATGAAGATTAAAAATGGTGGTCTTAGCCCTCCCCTTTATAGATTTTTGAATTTGATAAAAATGAACAATGATAATTTATCTTGAGATCAATACATGTGGCCATGAAGTAATTTAATTTTGGAGACTTAAATCATAAATACCCTCATGAATATTTGTAAAGAAGGGGAATTAAAGAGGTATGAGAGGCCTTAAACCTAATAATTATTCCATTTATGGCTTATGGATGGCACCCCATATTCTCATAATACCTTCCCAATATTTCTACATGCATACAAGACTTATTTATATTCATCATACTTTCCCAAGAGCACCCCACCTCTAAATATGTATCAAAACATGATTTTACCTTTAATTTGGTGCTCAAGTCTTTGTCAATGATGAGTGGCTTGCTCCTCCATCATCACAAGTGTACCAAAAAAACTAGGCTTATGATATTTAATCAATGTTATGCCTATAGTGAAGTTATCCTATTTTGAATTAAGAATTATAACACTACACACAAATGAGTTGTGGATAGAATTATGCATAATAAGTTTACACAAATGAAGCTTAAAAAATGGTGATCTTGGCCCTCCTATTTATAAATTTTTAAATTTGATCAAAATGAACCATGACTGTCCATCTTGAGATCAATATATGTGGCCATGAATTAATTCAATTTTGGAGACTTAAATTATAAATGCCCCCATAAATATTTGGAAAGAAGGAGCATTAAAGAGGCATGGGAGGACTTAAACATAGTATTTGTTGCATTTATGAATTATGGTTTCCACCCCACAAATGATGTCACCTAATGTCACAAATAATAGAAATCAATTATCAATTAAAATATATTCAATAACTTTTATGTATTTTCCACTTTAGCTCTTAATTTGGATTAATCTGCCTAAGTGAGATTAATCAAATTTTATGCAATTCTTTGGAAATTAGTTGCACACTTTAATCAAATTGGTCATAATGTCATATTACTGGGTCATAATTTGTCTAGAGTAGAATTAAAAGAAGGTGTCAGCTACATATGGACCAATATCCCATTTAGGACATTGTTGACATGAAATAACACATGGCACATGTTGTGTGCTTCCAATTTAGAAGAATTCAGTGGTTTAGAGCATTAAATTATGTTTTTATCATTTTGACTCAAAATGATTTGAGAAAAGTAATAATAACATAAAATGAATTTCCCTATTTATGCATACATTAGCCTAAATCGACACTTATATAGATAATCTTGAGCCATTTAGTGTGTTTAAGAGATTTTGTCCTAAATTGTGCATTTGAGTGTATTTTGAGTAAAATTGACAATTTAAACACAATGGTGTTAGGAATTGGATGTCTAAATTTTTCCCCTGTTTAAGAAGGCACCAAAATACATTCAAGTGAAGTAACATATTTATAAAGAAAAGAGTAGTCAAGAAAATTTTTGAAGGAAATGACCCATGATGCTCCCTCAAGAGTACATATGAGCATGAAATAAAGGGATGAACTCTCAAATAGAGAGTGAAAAAATTAAAATTAACCCATGAATGAGATTAAATCCATATGAGCTAATGATTGCACACATTTATTCTCAATGATCAAAATATAATTAAAATATAATGGGCCCCAAGGTAAGGGGAAGTGGGAGGACACAATCCAAACATATAAATGACACACTTTGAACACACTTAAAAGAAGGTGTAAGCTACATGCTTAGGGAATTATTGATCCCAAGATAAGTTGCACACTTTGAAATTGCCAGAATGATAACAAAAATCCATGGATCTTGGAATTATAATAAATAAGAAAATATTACTCCATAGAAAGGAAATAAATATGTGCCATAATAGAGTGGATTTGATCAGTTGATAAAGCAATTTTGCCCTAGTAGGGCATATTTTGATCACTGATAATTAATTTTACCCTAGTAGAGATGATTTGATTTGGTGATTGGTCTATACATTGTGCCTTATAGGGAAAATTGGCAAGAATAGGTCAAGTATAGAGTCTATTACATAGATTAAATATGAATAGGCAAAAATATATATGAAATGGTATAATGACTAAATAATCCACCTCAAACTAGGTATATAGGGATATACAAAGTGATGAAAGAGATAAAAATAAGAATAAAGGTAGATAAGCCAACCTAAGATGTCATGTACCCAAGTGTTGCCTACATAATTTAGATGAACCTCAAGCTCATATAGTCTACCTAGAAGCAGGAGAAAACATACTGAAGAATGGCGAATAGAAGAAAAATGGACCACTATTCAATTAAACTCATGATATATGCCAAGAGATGCATGTCTTCCATAGATTCAAGTATGTAAGACATTGGTTTTTAATTTCACTGGTGCACTGAGAGTTGGTCTTCATAGTTGTATTAATTTTTAGACATGGATCCAAAGCACTTAGTGCTTACTATAGCAATACAAAATTATGCATCATGAGTATGAGTAACCTATAATGACATTGTATTTCAATTACGATGATCTATTTCAAATGTGAGTACTTATAACTAATGATAATAATAAGAACTACCAATACTAGAGTTACAACTATCTAGATTTAAACAAAAATAATGAAAGACAAAGAAAAAAGAATACATAAATGTAACCTAACTTGAAATTGAGATATGAACAATGATTATTTAAGTAGGATTCAAGAATTTACCAAAACAAAGCAATAAAAATGTAATAAATAACATGAAATCAATATATGAATAATCAATCTCCATGTGCATTTAAGAATTGCTTGAAAAAATAACACAAAAGAGCAAGATAAAATAGTAACACAAAATACCAAAAACAAAACAAAAAGAATAAAAAGAACAAAAAGAAACAAATAAACAAATAAAATAAGTGAAGAGACAAGAATTCCATCAAATAAACAACCATAAAAATCAAATAAACACACACAAACAAGAGCTAGTCATGATATTAGTGTAAATATAAAAATAATTGTTCATGCATGTGTAATAGAGGTGTTACTTTCTATGATAGTGTAACAAGAACAAAGGACACAAAGTTTCCCCTAAGTTATAGGTAAATAACATAGAAGAAAATGGGGGATAAAGAAGAAAAGGAAAGTAATGGTCGATTTGACTCTAGATGTCCAAGACAAGTGGATGTCGCCTACATAGTTTTATGGACACAAGATACAACATGAAATTCAAGACAAAATTAATTCACTCAAAAAATGGGATAGAATAAAAATGGTGATAATAAAATATGATTAATATTATAGAGGAAATAAGGAAATGGGATCATAAAATGGTAAGTACATTCGAATCAATTCTTGAAAAAAGGCAATAGCATGGAGATCAGAATGACTAAAAGTATAATACAATGTTTTTTTTGTCGATGATTTTCTAATATTTTTGTATTTTTGGGATAAATAATAAAAATTAAATATTAACAAAATGTTTGGGGAACTACCTAGATAAGGATATGCATGTCCATAGGTAAGAGGTCAAATAATAGCTAAACTGACTACAATGGGGATCATGAATATAAATAATGGCACTAACTAATCAAGGATATGCTTGTCCAAGAGTAAAAGGTCCAATAATAACTAAAGTTGAATGTAATGGCTCATCATCACAAATTGTTGAGATTGAGATAAAGGGGGACTAAATTAACCTCAACTTGAATCGAGCATGGCCTACATAGTCCCATGAGGACCTTAAGTCATAATAGTTCTACCAACACAAAAGATGGTGAAAAAATGACTAAGTCATAATAATTTTAGAAATTTGAGATAAATAGCTAGTTAAATGATAATAGTAATGGCAAGGTGATGCATCTATGCATGATAAAAATGCATTATTCACAACTTTCCCATAGTTTATTATAATCAAGAAACAACATCATAATACTAATTTTACCAAAGGTGGTTATAATTACTGGTCCCAAAATAAAATAATGATTTTCCCATCGACATTTATAATCAAGGGCACTAAATAAAATGTAAATGAAAGATAACTTGCCAAATACACTATCACACTACTTCCATAGACTATCATTTAAACACAAAATTCTAAAACTATTGAAACTAGATTATAATCCCCCCATAAAAAGTGTAGGAAGAACCAAAGGAACCAAGATAAAAAAGGGTTGGGTAGGATGGCTTAAAAAACAAGCTTCGATAAATAGTAAGACATGATATAGTAAAATGGTTTAAGACACAACATAAATAAAATGATAAAATGATACTTGGATGAAATGGCAACATGATTACCCCCATGCTATGATTAGATTAGTGTGCTCACAAAATTATGAGAGAATTTCAACTTAAAATGTTCACAAAATAGCAAGAGAATGGCTAAGATTACAGAGCTAACCTCAATATAATTTGAGCACTACCTACGTAATCTTGAAGGACCTCAAGTCAATTTAGTTCAAATGGTGTGGTAAAATGGGACACAATGGTATCATATGCCTAGAATGAAATGGTCTATAATGGTAATAAGGTTACCCTAGAGTAACAAGGTAAAAAAAATGGCAAATGTTTATGTTGTTCTTGATAACATGGAGATGCTTGTCTAGATCAACATGTGAGATAATCAAAATAATCAATCATAAAAATTACTACCCAATAGCTCATCTAAATAACTAATCTATCAATAACTTGATACATATTTGGATTCCAATAATGTTGTTTTGATATTCATTGGTCGTTGATTATGTTTCTTTCAAAAATTTGATCATGGTGTGTTTGTGGCCTCTATAAAGGAAACAATAACCAGTTATGGTAAATAATGTTAGGCATAGGATAAAGGGTATAAGTTGGTAATGAAAATGTGGATGATAATGGAATTTATAATGATTGTGTAATAAATGAAGATCAAGATTTTTAGGCACATAAAATGCTATTAATTTTAGATTTGACATAATTTTGATTGTGGTGGGGTTGAAGACTTTTGCACACACTCTCGATAAGAACATCATATTTGTCTATTATTTAGTCTTAAGAGTAGCTACAATCTGATTATGTTATAGATTGGAACCTATATTGATTTGATATTTGTTAATTTCTTCATCAAGTGGTGAAGAACATTTGAAATCATCTATTGGCACCTCAAAGAGATTTTTAGCAATGAAATTGTCTTGATTATCCCATAGTGCCTTTGAGAAGGTTTCACGAAGAGATGTTAACATTTTACTTTGATTCTATGCTAGTGCCTTTGAAAAGGTTTCAGTAAAATATGTCAAGTTTTATCTTTTATTATCCCCTATCACCTCTAAAAGGTTTTCACTAGGAGATTGTTCTTTTACTACATGACTATGGATTTGGCCCCCCTAACACTCTATAATTGATATGTCACCATGGATGCAGTTGAAAAAGGTGTAATTCTATCAGTCCCAATCAACACTTATGGGAGGATGAATGTCAATATAATGGCTATGTTGGATGGGAATAGTGGAATGATGAAAGGAAACACAATACTCTTAGAAGATACTAGGAAAACATGTGTCAATGTTGAAGTAATCATTCTCAAAAACCATAGAGGGATCACAAATATATTTAAATTAATCTGTAAGACAAGTATAATGTAATGTTATAACAATGATGACTATACTCTGATTTTGAAGTTGAGTCTGAGTTAGGGGACTCTAAATCCAATATTGAGAGTGATAGTTATTTTACTTCTGATACAAAATTTGATGTCATATCAAAAAATGAACTTGACTCTATTGTTGATTCTTCATCTAATGTGGCTATTTATATAATGATGTGTTGTTGAATGCTTGGTTTTAGAAAAATAATAATCTGTGATGGAAAAATGGGATCTATTAAAATTATTTCATCTTGGAAGAGTCCAACATAGACTGACTCATCTAGGTGAAGCCCCTCAAATAGAGGGAACCACTTGAGGGATATCTCAACAAAAATTGGCTTGTAAAAATGAGACTCCTCAATGAGTGGAAAAAGATCAAGAGACAAATCCATATATATTGACTTATCTAAAGGATGGGGCTCTTTAAAAATAAGATAATGGTCAAGGTAATGATTTTCCCAAAGGTGGTTATAATCATTAAGATGTGACTCAATCAATATTGGCTCATTTGAGTGAGGATTCTTCATAACAGGTATAGTATCAAAGGGTGTTTCATCATAGGTTGATTTATCAAAAATGGGTATCTAAATAATAAAATCATAGATTTGGTTAACAGTTTGTTGTAAAATATTAAATTTAAACACAATTTAGTCCCCACAAGATGGATCTTCAATGGGTAATGGTTGATATTGAGGCTCAAATATCAACACAAATTTTATAATGTGGGGAATGATTGGTTCAAGGTGAACAATGGTTTGTGGTTCAATAATAGGCTCTCCAAAAATTAGAGTATCAAAAAAGGGATCAAAAATATGGTTCATCAAAATGACTCTTTTCAACAATAGGCTCAACAAATACTGGCAATGGGCCAAAAATGGTAATGACAAGGCATTATGGAGCTTGGTTGCTCACACAAGATGAAAGAGTGTAACCTTCATGCATTGAAAAGCTTAATTTCTCACACAATCCAAAGGAGGAAGATATCCTAAGATGGTAACCTTCAAGTGTTGCAGAGCTTGATTGCTCATGCAAACTAAAGGTGGATAACCTAAAATAGTAGCCTTAGAGTGTGATGTAAAAATCAAAGGAGGATAACCTAAAATGATAAACTTTAATTATAGTGTGCAAATCAAAGGGGAATGATGGGGATGATGTACAAAAATCAACATAGATTGGATTGATATTCAATGATAAGGCCTAAAAAGGGTGATATCTTTAAATGCATTGAATTTCTCATGTCCATCATAGAAATGCTCTTCCTCATAACTAGGGAAATAAGAGACCCCATTGTGATTATACCCTTGCATCATGTCTAGAAGATTGTTCTCTATGTTTGATAATATTTGGAAAATGTTTTTTCAAATGTAAACATGCTATGTTTTGATTTTCTCTAGACAAGTGACAAGATAAAAAGAGACTATAGTAAAAGAAAGGCGATGTAGTACCACACAATTATATGAAATGGTCATAAATTTACTCAAATTGGTAGGTTAAAATTATCAAATTAATAGAGGGTATGATAAATTTTAAAACTAAAGTATAAATTAGTACACCAAACATAGGTGAAAGATATATTAATACCATAAAATCTAGGGACAACTTTGATGAGTTATGAATAAAAAATTAGAAGAGAGTCTTTCTGATGAAGAAAGTAATAATGCAAACTAAGAAACTCAATATGTAAAAACACATAATAATTACTAAGTATAAAAATGAAACCAAATAGGAAGCACAATGCTACCACATGGTAATAGGAGGTAAAATTGGTTTTAGAACTTTGAGCATGAGTGATATGATATAAACCTAAGCTCACAATTATTAAATGAGGATGATTCTATATAATGACCTTCAACCCAAATAGGAAATCATACCCAAGTTAACCCAAACCAAGTGAAAATGGTAAACCAATTAACACATTAGTCTATAACTTATAAATGTGAGATTATGAATTTGAATTAAAAAATGACTTAAATATTTTTGTAAAATGGTCTAGACTCAAATGGATGTCATAACAATGTTGTTTAGATAAGATAAACACAATGTTTCAAATGATGATTTGAACAAGGTCAAATGATTTTGATTTGGTCATCATAACACCTCCTTATTCAAATCAAATTATAGATAACAAATGTGTTTAGTTAATGTGTTTTGGTTTACAAACAAGTTTTAGACTCAATGAATACCAATTAAGTAAAGGAAAAGATAAATACAACTAAGTATAACATCCAAATCCCTAAACTAACAAAGTTAATTTTTATCATTATATTCCATCTATATATGTTATTTTGAGAGGATTTTATGCATTATTCCAAAAATAAAAGTGCATGAAGTAGTAGAGGTTTTTACAACCCCTTCTCCCAAGATATTTTATGGTGACATGGAACTTCAGGTTACTCATCCTGTATCAATAATATGTTTTGTAGCAAGCGGGGTTATTCTAAAACTAAATTTTTGATCATCTAGATCGTCCCAAGTATGGTTAACACTAGAGATGCCTCATTTAAATTGATTTCATATAGGCTAACTTAATATGCAAGGTTGTATTCCTTTTCATAGTGATTCCATCTGTGTATTTCTAGTGGAATCCCCTAGTTAACCAGACTTGACTCGGGTCTTCATTACGATCAGAGAGGTTAGTTGTTTAACCCCCTAGAAATCATAGTATATGTGCCTTAATTTATATACCCACCATATAACAAGGTTTAAAAAAATTTATGAGATGAAACCTCATGTCAAAGCTTCCCTAAAAAACTTGTGAGGAGGTTATAAACTCCCACTCATAAGCCAAGTTGCATAAAAAAATGACTAAGTGAAAATATTTTAAAGGTTGTGTTTAGATCACCCAAAACATATGGGTCTTAGGGAGAGACTTAAAAACTTTCTTTCCACACCTTGGACAAGGCACAATTGCAAGGAAAGAGTACTTTTGGTCACATGAGTTTCTTAAAGGGGACAGGGGGAGAGCATGCATGCATCCTTAATTTACATAAAACACACAAGTAAAAAATAATCTAACATAAAACAAATAATTGTTTACTTTAATAAACCAAATGAAAGTGTTGTGAAATTTTTGGCCCCTTTGACTTAATTGTAAACTTGTAAAATTTTCACAAAACAAAGTAAGTATAAAACCTCTAAATTTATTTTAAGCACCAAAATGGAAGTTTTCAATAATTAACAATACCAAACTTGTGATTTTTTTTGTGCAAGACCTATAATTTTTAGAGGGTTAACTTATTATTTGAAGCACAATTATCAATGATAAAATCAATATTTGAAAAATTTCTCTCATGTTTCTTTATTTTTATTACAGAGAGACTGACATTGGTCCATGATGATCGATGTCAGTTACAATAAAACTGATGTGGGTTGTAACAAAACCGATGTTGGTCAAAACAAAATTAATGTCAATCACCTATGAACCCTTAGGCAAAAAAAAATTTTGTTAAAAGACCTTAGTTAGCCTAAAAAAGTATAAAATATCAAGAAAACCTCTAGATCTTGCGACAAAATGGTTAGATAGAGACCTAGCAAGTTTTGAAATCATAAATGAAAACCTTAAAATTTCAAGAAAAATTAAAAATATTATTTTCCTACCATGTTATACCCTACATAGAGGATTGATTATAGTTAGGGTAAACTGATACCAATCACTATCTAAACTATGTGTCAATAAAAGATTAAAAACATGAGAAAAATAATGACAAAACTTGATTTTTAGAGATTTTAAAGAACTTTTTAGTAAATCTAAAGATATCAAACTAGTTTCATTGCTTTTATGGGATGTGTGGTCCCATCAATCATGCCAAGATGTATATATGGAATCCAAAGTGAGTTAGATCAAGCATTAGTTAAGAAAACTCAATAAAATGCATAATAACATAACTAACTAAGTCAAATCCTTAAATGGGTTTTGTAAATGAAAATTAATAACTATTGTAAGAAATCATATTCATCATACCTTCTCAATAACATCTCACCTCCAAATACATCTCAAAACATGATGTTTCTCTTGATTTGGTGCTTATGTCTTTGTCGATGATGAGTCGCTTGTTCCTCCATCATCTCAAGTGAACCAATGAAACTAGGCTCATGATATTTAATAAATGTTATGCCTATAGTGATGCTATATTATTGTAAATTAAGCATTATAAAAATACACACAAATGACTTGTGGAGAGATTTTTGCATAATAAGTTTACACAAATGAAGCTTAAAAATGGTGGTCTTGGCCCTCATATTTATAGGTTTTTAAATTTGATCAGAATGAATCATGACCATCCATCTTGAGATCAATATGTGTGGCCATGAATTAATTCAATTTTAGAGACTTAAATCATAAATACCCTCATAACTATTTGGAAGGAAGGGGCATTAAAGAGACATGGGAGACCTTAAACCTAAAATTTGTTGCATTTATGGCTTATAGATGCCACCCCATAAATTATGTCACTTGATGATGCATATATTATAAATAAATTTCCAATTATAATATATTTAATAACTTTGGATTTTCCACTTAATCTATTAATTTATATGAATTTTCTAAATTGAGATTAATCAAATTTTATGCAATTCTTTGGAAATGGTTGCACACTTTAATCAAATTCGTCAAAATGTCTATTACTATGTTGTAAATTGACTGGAGTAAAATTTTAAGAAGGTGTCAATTGTGTACGAACCAATATCCCATTTAGGACATTGTCAACATGGAATAACACATACACATGTCATGTGATTCTGATTTAGAAGAATTCATTGGTTCAGAGTGTCAAATTTTTTTTTGTCATTTTGACTCAAAATGATTTGAAAAAAATAATAATCACATAAAATGCACTACCCTATTTTGGGATAAATTAGCCTAAATCAACACTTATATACAACTAGCTTGAACCATTTAGCACATTTAAGTTATTTTGACCCAAATTGTGCATTTGAGTTCATTTTGACTATGATTGATAATTTTAACACAATGGTGTTATGAATTGGATGTCTACACAGTTTTCTTAGCTTTTTGTATTCCAACTAGGGTGATCTAGGTCCCCATTTACCTACTGTTGATGTAGGAAATTGCACCCTTGGCAGGAGGTTGAGCTCCTTCCTTCTCCTCACAACTATGGAAACTCCCCTCTCGCTTGTGGGATGGGTGAAGCTGGAGGGGAGAGTTTCTAGATAAGGGCTAGCTCCCTTTCATGCATCGTGTTTGTTCCAGCAAGTGCTAATACATACATATATAGGTATATAAAAGGGGGGGATGAAAAGGGAGAAAGATGTAGGAAAACAAACTACTCTAAAGAGGCGATGCACCAAAATAAGTCAACCTTCACACATCCACTCTTGAAATCAGACAAATGCATACATACACTTCACACTTGGTAGAAGGACCAGGCTACTAAAAATTGGCAAGGAGGCCTTAATGGAAAATACAAAAAAAGAAAGAGATCACTAAAGGTGCTGTGAGAGGCACACTTATGTAGTAATTTATTCTATTCTGGTCTTCCAAATGTCAGCTCTTCTCCTTTCAGCTACAGAAATGGCACCTTGTAGACAACATGTATGTTGGTGTTGGACCTGTGAGAGAATCAAGAGACAATGACTGAACACAAACAACACTCAACACATACTCTGAAATACCTATCCAAATGGAGGTAAAAACTACTTTTATTTGATTCAGGTGGAAATTTTGCCAGGGCTATGCCTTAGTAAAATGTGGAAGATCTCTTTTATAAAATGACAAGTTCGCAAATATATAGGAGAAGAAAGGAAAAGGGAACTTGGCTTCTTTGACCAGTTGGCCCATCGCATCCCCTCATTGGGAAGAGGAAAATACTATGACCGATGTCATCTTTCTAAATGAAGCCTGCTGGAACCATGCTATATAATCACAGAATTAGACTTTGGCATTTGAGCATTAATGTGGAAACATAGACTACACCTCTTTTTTGCAAATAGATTGAGATTTGTCCCCTTTTAAATGCACGGGCCATGTTGTTTGCTATTTGTGCCATTTGGGGATTAACAGGCAATAAATTGCCTTCCCCTTGCCACTTGGACTGCCTCATCCTTTCCTGCACCCTGTCATTCTCCTGCTTTGTCACTTGGGATTTTGTCCTTTTCTTATCTTGTCTCTTCTAGCTTCTTGGCCCTTGGGGGGTGAACTCTCTGGCGGGTCACTACATTCTAGGCCCTTTTCCCATGGTTAGTGCTTCCTTTGCTTTTGAAGACAAACGGCCATTTCTCTTTGTTAACTTTGACATCTCTGTGGCCATCATGCTTTAAACACCAATGGATATTTCACCTTCTTGAATTTGATGGCTTCCTAAATGTCACCACTTTAAAAACCAATAGCTATACTATTCTACTAATTTTGACGTCCTCTGGGAAGTCCTCAAGTCCATCACTACGTCAGTCGAGTCCATGTGGCTTTGTCTTTCTATGGCTTGTCTTCCTTGCCTTATATGTTTCTTAGCACAAGTCTCTTTGAAAAAGTCCCTTTTGACTTGGACGGAAGTCCCCGCAAGGGCACCTACCCTTCATGGTCCTTTGGCGGGTCCCTTTGTTTTCTAGACTGCCTCCTGGGCTCCCGCAGACAAATTGTCTGTGGACAATTTCCTTGGGTCAATTTCCCTAGGTTTGTTTTGCTTTGTGCTTTCTATGGGCTTTTGTCCACAGACAATTTCCCATGGACAAAAAGTCTATGAAAATTCTCCTAGCCCGGCTTGGCTTTGCTTGAAGTGCACCTGAATTCCTTCAGACTTTTTGTTTGAAGGAATTCCTTTAGGGAAAAAGTCTGAAGGAATTCAGGACTGAGTCTATTTTCAAACCAAATTGAACCTTAAATGAATTTAAACCTTACTCGATTTTCCATTGCAAATGTTGAAGTGCCTGCCCTTCAAAAGGGCATTTTAACTTGAAGACTCCCCTTTGGCCAAGGGCATACCCTTGAACCAAACCCGTTGAACCAAAAATGGTTCAACGGTTCAAGGTTCAACCATTGCGCACTGATGGGCTAATGAACCAAAGGCCGATGAATTTCTTGCTTTGAACTGCCATGTTGACCTAGCCTATTAAATTGAACCCATTAAACCAAAAATGGTTCAATGGTTTAATTGGTTCAACCATTTGAGCACCGATGAACTTCCTCTACTGATTGAACCATCCGCTTTGAACCAAGAGATCGAACCAAGCCGTTGAACCATGTTCGTTGAACCAAGCCGTTGAACCAAAAATGGTTTAACGGTTCAACGGTACGATGGTTCAATGCTACTGAACTGAGATGATTGAACTTGAAGATGGATGAACCAAGGGGCTGAACCAAAGAGTGATAATCTTGAAGATTGAAGTGAGGCTTGAACTATGGCCAAATGAAAACTGCATTGAACTTGTGTAACCTGAAGATGACTAGCATAAATAGCAGGGGAGGAAGGTGACCAAAATTTTGGCTGTGGGCAAAATTGGTCAACACCTACCATGATCCCTTTATTATTATTCTTGTTTTAAACCACCCTCTTTTATGTTATAAGCTTTTATAACGTTAGATTAGATTCAATTTTATGCATTAAAATATCTAGCTAGTGTTATCATATGATATTATTAATGAAAGGCTTTGGAATCCTCTCCTTTAGTGTTGTGTGATAAGTGCTCTCTTAGTTAGGTTTAATGGATCTAATTTGGTCATTCTCCTAATATAAAAATATTACAAGAGATGTTAGTTGATTATCATATCTAATCTTGGATTTACTAAGTAAGATATGTTTTAAGTCTGTCTTATTTTGTTGCATACAAAAAACACTTAGTGTAATTAGGTGGTTCTTACATCTATATAAGCATAACCCTATGCTTGTACATTTTTTTTAATGTGGGAATATTTAATATATTAAGATATTAGATCTAAGAGTTAGATTTCAAAGAATAGTAAAGTGTAGATCTACGAATCTAATATTGTAGCATATATGATTGTGAGATCGTGATATGATTGTCTCATTGTGTTGTTATATTTATTTTTGTTTGAAATCTAATAAATCTATGTTATTATTACATTTTATTATAAATTTTAATGAGCATTTAAAGGTTTACATGGTTTAAGGCATTTCATAATTAAGATCCCTAACCATATCTACATCATATAGTATGAAAACAATATTTATACACTTTTATTGATTTTTTCTTTCTTTTTTTGCAAGTGTGGGTAGAAACTATATGTAGACATATTCAAATGAAAACATTGGGGATAAGTTGTAAGGTGTAAGTGATTGATCTCAGATCATCATATGGTATCTAAATATTTGATTTAAAATGAAAATGGAACATTGAGAAGGCTTATACACTAAATTTAAATCAAAAAGTGCCTTATAATACTTAATCTTGACATCCTTATCACATTTGGTCCTTTTTATATTCTGTTAACTCATAATAGATATATGAGAATCATTAAATTTGAAAATAGTATAAAACCTTATACAAACATCTTTATTTTTTCCATAATTTTTTCTAGTATGCTTATATCACTTGTCAAGCCAAATTGAAATAGTCTCTATCCTCATAAGACAAAACTCCACTAGGTAGATAAGGCCATACTATGGCCTCATCCACTAATGGAATATTATCTCCCAAACTCTAATGGTCACTTTTAAAACTTGAGACAATTCAAAACATCTCTCCCACACTTTTGATAATGTTAGTTAATGGGATTATTCCAAATATTTATCTATTAAATCACAAATATACTCTACTTAGCAATTGACTAGCACTTTCTATTGAACTGATTGCACACTAAGAAAAAAACATATATTCTTTCTAATTTCATGTTTTTTGTATTCCAACAATAATAGGGCAAGTTTGAATATATTTTATTTTAATTCAATGGAATCTATTATCAATAAAAAATTAAATCTATTTAGTTTAATTCATATTTTGAAGCAATAAAATTACACACACACATCTATGAGGGAGAACAACATCAACGTAGGGCCCATTTAGGCTATATACATAACACACATTCACAAGAAATTTCTGATGCCAACTTGGCCATTCTAAATTCACATTATTTTTCCTTCTTTTATATCTAATTTTTATATAGTATACATGTAGAATTCAATTTTTTCCTTTGTAGACATTACACAGATATATTTGCATCCCACATAGAATTAGAAAACACTCATTAATAGCTACAGTTACCCAATTAAGAAGTTAGGGACACATTCAACCAAGACATAACCAAAGTGACTATAAAATGTTGTGTTATCTTATCCCTTTAGTGAATCCATGTCCTAGATTAGTTTATGATTTTTTAGATGCAATTTGGTTTATAGGTTTGCACAATTAGTTTACAGTTACAATCAATCAATATAGTTCACATACAAATAGTCTAAGGGAGGTTGGAATATCTATTGATCAAATTACTATTTTTAAATAATTTGTAATTATTTAAATTTTATACATAACTTTACTTAACTATATTCTAGTTTTTTATCAATTTCAATAGTCCATATCGATTAGTTTTGATAGTTCTTTAATTCAAAATATAACAAACATTATTTTATAATTTTGACACATCACTTATCACTATTTTATTTTGTTATAGTTTCACATATTAAAAAATAACAAAAAAATCAAAATATTTATAAAATATCTAAAATCAGGACATGAGCTTGATTAGTAATCTAATTTATATCTTTGCCATATGTTATTTATCTCGTGGGTAGTAGATATCACAATTTGCACTGATCAAATGTCATTTTTTGTCAATAACATAATTAAATAATAAAGGATAGAACCAAATTCCATTAGCTTACTTAGTTAATTGATTTTATATCATGCAAAATTTCAAGAAGAATTAAAAATCTAATCACACAAAACCTCAATTTTTCTAATTTTTAGATATTTTACTTAGTTTCAGTAGTCAAACATCTATTTATACATGCAAACTATTCATTTTCATGTGATATATTATTGTATCATGTTACATACTTTATTAAGTTTGTATTTTATGAAAATAAGATGTACATTATTTCCTCTTCATACTATTTATATCCCTACATGATTTTCAATGTCACAATGGGGACATCTTTCTCATTCATGGCCATGCCATCATTCCTAGTGCATATCTTTACATAGATACATGTCATGTATTTTTCATATCTCTCTCATTTATTCTAATTTTGACACCTTAATTTTATATATATATATATATATATATATATATAATAGTTACAAATAATAAAAAATAACAAAAACATTCAAAGTATTTAGATAAAATATCTAAATCCATGACTTGAGATTGATTAGAAATCTAATTTTCATATTTGTTATATGTTATTTATAGCATGAGTATTGTATAATATACATTTTCCCTATGAAATGTAAATTTCGCTTGTATTCATGATTTTTATGCATGACATAGAAAATTTTACAAGGACTACGATGTTTGACTTGTCTCTACCCATTAACATTGTTAAAGTGGGGGATTTTTATTCACACCTGATAATATGTATAGGTGTTATCATTCCATGACTCTTATACTATTGCACTCTATAATATTTAAAAATATATTTGTAACATATCTATATTATAATTGTGTACATGGATATGTTATATTAAAGGATATGATCACATTATATATGCATTATGTACATTATCTTTCTAATTATATTCTCCTTTGATGTTGTTAATTATACATAGTAGATACAATATTGATAATATAATGTGTGTGGCCCTTGGTCCTTGTTGTGAAAAAATGTTTGAGCATCTATTTGAGATTTTTTTTGGTATGTGTGTATTTATAACATGTTCATTTATTTTGTCCTTTGGACCTTTGTTGTGTGTGACACTTGAACATCTCTATTGTTTATGACACTATACATGTCTATTGCCTTTATAACTTGACCTTGTATGTGAAAATTTTTACTTAGTGACATTTTAACATGTCCCTTGTATATGGCCCTTGGTATTATTGTTTGACAAATTCTATTTTTTGAGTGTGTGCTTATTGAGATTATTAAGTTTGATAAGTGCCATTATTAATATCACTCACCCACTAACACATAAGATATTAAATTTATATTCTATTACTATGATCTTCATTGATATATTTATATAGGCATTTCCTCCTGAGTTGCATAAATATTTAAAATGATGCAAATTTTAATATGATAACATACATTTCACCTATGATAGATTACTCCATGGATACATCTTACTATACATGATAGAGTTAAATTTTGTTTCAAGATGAATAAGTTTTAGGATATATTCAATCACCTCAAAAGCAAACATTTTAGTGGGATTTTCATACATGGGATAATTCTTTTCAAGAGAAAATTTAATTTTGCTACAATGGCTCATAATTTAGTCATTGATACATATTAATGGGGTATATATCTTGCATATGAACTCATATTTCAATATCAAAACACAAATTCATATAGTGTTTAGTGCATGATACATGCTCATGCATAAGTTTGAAACAAAATTTACAAGTTGCATCTACATAGAGTTAAAATTTATACATTCATCAGTGGGGGCATGTTATAGGTTCACACCATTAATTTTTAATAATATTTTCTATATGCATACATGGTAGGAGCATGGATGTTATACATTATCTTTTGATCATGCATTTAAGGAGAAATTTGTAATTGATTATACAATCCATATGTAGCTATTGATTTGGTTAAGTGCATAATGCATAACTTAGGGGTTTAGTCCCATCTAACATTATGTCTATAAATCCATTTTGGATTTCAACTAGTTTCACATCTTAGGTTAAAAAATTATCAAGTTAAATTGAGGTTTATGATTCCTTCAATGGGTGTTATTTATATTTTAAAAGTGAAAATTTAATTTCTAGCTTGATCACCATTAAGTTATCCTATGGTTCACCTAAGAAACTAAATTCTCCATGGTCTTCATGGGAAGCACCAATTTTCCAATGCTTCAAGAAAACATCATATTCTAGTAAAGATACATAAAACAAAATTTGGTTTTACACATATAGGTGTATTCCTCAATTGCTCTCTTTTCAAATTCAAGATTTCAAAGTTTAATATTTTTTCAAAATCTCAAGGATTAAGCAATTTTCAAATATCAAGTTCAAGCATTTTTCAAAATTTATTTTTTTTGCAGATTTTTGTTTTCAAAAAAAATAAAATAACTACTTTGAGTCTTTTTCTAGGCTTTCTAAAGATTAAATTTCCCTACACAATTGGAATAATAGTTCAAAGACAAAGTGTGTCTTACACACTAAGGTATATTTTTCCTTTATGCTATTGATCCCATTTATATAATAAATGGGTGGTAAATGTAGTAACATAATATGGTCATGGATACTTTTTTATGCTATTTTTGGCCCTTTTCCACTTTGATTAACTTGTGCACTTAATCTAGACATAATTTTCCACCTCACTCTATCTCAATCACCTATATGGATCTATTCCATTTCAAAGTTTATATTTTATGACCTTATAAATGTTATAAAAACTCAAAAACACCCTAATCATCTATAAAAATTGACCCAAATCCAAAATACACATGTTTCCCAAAAGGATCTAAATGTATAATAAGGGATAAGAGAGGGATGCATTCTTTCTCCCTATGGGGAGTTTATGTCCTTAGTCCTCTAATGCTCTATTTTTAAAATTAATTCCACTCTTACCTTGTATATATGATTTTAGGATCCCTATCATGTGGTTTCCCCTTATGGGTTACTATAAAGGCATGCTTGAGTCACTTATTATTTCACTTATTAATTTCAATACATATGCATACTTACACTATTACATAGTAAGAAAATGTTTCCTTTTCTTTCCAATTCTAATTCTAATAACCTAAATTAGTCCTCAACTAGTCAAAATCCAATTTTATCCAACCCAAAGTAAATTATGATCAAGTATTTAAGCCATTTATAGATTCATTTATATATTCAAAGAATCACAATTGCACAAAGTACTTTACATGGTAAAAATACATGGGCTTGATTCTCTACTTAGATTATTGGATACATAGTAAATTTTTAGTCATCATGGGGGTGATTAGGTCTAATTCAACCAATTACACTCCATTTTATATTTGGAGTTTTTAAATAATTACATGCCCTATTAGGGTTTAAACCTTGGATAATCTATTTTTAGGTATTTCTCACATTTTCAAAGGTCAAATACATGCATATAGGCCTAATTATTCTCATCACAAGTAATTATGGATTAAGCTCCTATTTATTAATAAAAGATTAGATCAACTAGTTTGGGACAATATGGCAATTGATCTTGTCTTGAGTTGGATGATTCCATCCTATTTAAATTTAGATTCCAACATATTAGTAATTTTATAAATTGTTCATGATTTCTTATTTATACCTTCTACTAGTAAAACACAGTCAAATTCTGGACATGAAAAACAAGGTTTGTTATTTTTTACATAGCTAGACTTATTTCAATCATTTACACATTATAAAATTTAATTTTGTACTTACATTTATGTTTTCAAAATTATATTTACAACATTATGATATATCCAAATCCATTTATCTCAATTATGGTTAATTACGATATTAACTCAGATTTTGATAAAATTTTTTGACACAAACTTGAATAATCACCTACACAACCTAGATCTAGTTCTAATTTTTGACTCAAAAATAAAATGTGTCAAATTAAAACATAATTTTTAATTTAATTTATATTAATTTTTGGTTTCATTTCCCCATTTTATAGTGTATTATCTAGATATGATTACTATTATTTACTATTATATCATGGATCTATCTTATGTCAATTGTTTACCCTAGTGTGCATGTTAAATACCCATCTGAACACTTTCAGTTCAACACAGTGAAACATTAATAAAATTTAAAAACCTTTTTCCAATTTTTTTTCATTGAACATAACCAGTCATACATTTTTTGTTTGTCCATAATTAGTAATGGATAATTCTGGTCATTATTAGGGACCACAATCTACTTTCAAGGTTTCAATCGGCATTATGTTAGAGTATATTTTCATGTATTATAAGACATTTATGGAACTTAGGTAATTATATTCAAATACACATTTATACTTACCATTCCATTTCTATTTCTATTTTAAATTTATCAATCATTCAATCTTTTAATTTTTTATTTTAGGCATTACGCTACACCTAATTATTGTAATTTACATCTAAGATCTCCCTTGTTATCATGTTATAATTTATTGTTAAAATTTTTTTTTACCATATTATCATAATTTTAGTAAAACACCAACCACCCATTTATGTTTATATTGCATATTATTACATTCCTCATAGACCAAAATTGATGCAACAACACACTCATCACTTGTGACTAGGGACAAAGTGCATGATTTTGGGCACATTGATGTGAGATTGGGTAAATTTAATTTTAATTAAATACAAAATATATTTGATCTAGGAACATTGTGTTGATTTTTTGATATGATCACAACCAACCACCCATTTATGTCAATATTACATATAATTACATCCCTTGTAGGTTAAAATTGACATAAAATACCAACCACTTATGACTTGGGAAAAAGTGAATGATATGGGTCAAGATTTTCTAGGATTAAACTCCTTTAAGTTGAATTTGGGCTCACCACTTGACATAATTGCATAAAATCAATGATCATGTAAAATTAATAGGAGAATGATGCAGATGTGGTGGAAGCACATGTAGATGGAGTAAGTGACAATGAATAGGGGAGTAAGTAGGCTATTAGGGGTTAAAACAATGGTGGAAGATGGGAAAAGACAAGGTGGGAGGACAAAGAGACCATCAGGCAACATGAGAAACCATTTTTTTAAATTTTAAATGCTAAAATAAAAAATAAAAAAAATATTGACCCTATTTTACAAAAAAAATCTAAAAGCATAATTACCCCCTTGCTAAATTTAAAAAATATATTTAAAAAATCCTTTATGTTTGGGGTCATTTTATTTTGAATAATAATGCCTTTGTAATTTTCTAAAAACCTATAAAAATGAATAATGCCCTCAATATTTAAAAAAATGCTCAAAAATTTGAAACCAATTACTAGCATCCTTTGCATATGAAAAATCCACTTGAAAAAATTCAAACCTCTACAAGTTTACAATTTTCCTATTAGTTCAGGCCCTTTCAGACACATTGGCAAATTTG